>VZRI01005452.1:137936-177360 GCA_013397515.1 Upupa epops | reverse complement strand
ACTGGACACAGTACTCCAGCTGCAGTCTCACCAGTGCAGAGTAGAGGAGGAGAAGACCCTCTCAATTGAAATCTGAAGTGATTTATGGACCCTCTGTGCAGGTCACTGGGTTCTTGTGCAAAGATAACCCCCTAGGATGGGATCTTGGGCAGTCTGACAGAGACATCTCTTGTATTTCTGTCCTTCATACCCTGTAGAGTTTTTTCCTATAGTTTTCTCCATCAGTCCTGTAAAATTCACTTTCATCCCCCTCTGTTGAGTTGGGAAGTGTTGAGTTTGCTGTTCCTTCCCTCCTCTTTACGTTTGGCCCCTATATAGAGCGGATCGGGTTCTATAAGCGTCTTCACTCTCTACCACACACCATGTGTCGTCTTCTGCCTTCCGTCATCCACACATACAGTTTCCTTTCTCATCGTCCTCCCTAGCTGGCTGATTTTTAAATCGGCCACGAACTAGGCCTAATGGCTTTTAAAAATACATGGAGTTGGTGCCTGGGGCCAAATTCATTCCAGGGGGCTTTCTTCCCGAGATGAATGTTAATTGTTTTCTCATTAGTTGTTGTTTCAAGGACTCCATCCCTTGCGACTCCCTGGTCCTTGAAAGCAAACCAATCTAGCTCAACAATCCAGTCAGCTGGAGCAGGGAAAAAAGGAACACGGGGCCCAACCTGCATGGGTTGGGTCTGAACTACAGAGATTACAGCCCGGAGGAGTTCCCAAGGCAGAGATTCTCTGCAGCCAGAGTGGTTGGGCACTGGCAGGGCCTTCCCAGGGAGGTGGTGGAGTCCCCCTGCCTGGAGGTGTTGAAGAACCCTGTAGCCATGGTGCTTCCCACCCTGCTCGAGTGGCAGCAGGGAGGGAGTCAGGCTGTGTCTGTCAGTCTCTCAGGGACTGAGGGGTTGTGTTGGGGTGGGGATGGTTGGACTGGGGGAGCTGGGAGCTCCTTTCCAACCAGGATTACTCTGTGATTCTGCAATTCTGGATCAGAGCCTGGCTTGGTACTGTCTGACCGCTGCTGCTGTGCTTGGCAGGAAGAAAACAGCAGTAGCTGCAGTTTGTGAGCTTTGTGATTCAGTGTTATGGGTTATTGCAAATCCACGCTTGTTTTTCTCACTGTACCTCTCTTTCTGGCCGTGATGGCAGCACTCTGTGCTCCTGGAGACCATTTTCTCTTCTGATCCACGTTTGTGCGACGCCAGGCTCTGATGTAGGCGCTGTCTTAGTCCCTTTCTAGTATCTCTCATGCTTTACAGCTCTGGAGGGGGTTTTTTTCCCCCCTCATGATCAGCTTCTCTAATTTGAATGTCGCTGAGATGGCTGGCTGTGAGAATGACTGGATGGGGCACCGTGTGGCAAGGTCACACTAACTAATAGGAAAGCAAGGATGTGTTATGTTGGGACAAAATGGACAGGAGAATATACGGATTGAGGAGTGGATGCATGTCCTCAGCACAGCTTCTGAAGCTTTTCAGGCTTTCAGATTGAGTTGTGCAAGGAGCATGGGGAAAAAAAAGCCCAGAATTCATCTAACTGGCAGTCTGCAGTGAGCTGTGGTTTCACACGGAAGGGCTTTGTGGAGAGGGAAGAGACTGAAACAAAATGCAAAGGTGCCAGATGAATTATTTAGTGCAAAATTTTGATGTGGGGAGATTATGTAAACTGGATCCATAATTCATCGCTGGGATTCTGGTGGTAACAGTAATCCAAAGCCTGAGATGGAGTCTCCTTCTCTGCAGACGTTCCAGCCCCGCCTGCCTGTGTTCCTGTGAGACTTGGTCTAGGGGATCCTGCTGTGGCAGGGGGATTGGACTGGATGAGCTTTGAGGTCCCTTCCCATCCCTAAGGATTCTATGATTGGACTGGATGATCCTTCGAGGTCCCTTCAATCCCTAATGATTCCCTGATTCTATGATTGCACTAGATGATCTTTCCAGGTCCCTTCCAATCCCTAAGGATCCTATGATTGGACTAGATGATCTTTCCAGATCCCCTCTGATCCTTAAGGATTCTTTGATTCTGTGATTGGACTGGATGATCTTTCCAGGTCCTTTCCAATCCCTTATGATTTTATTTATCATCGTATGTATTAGGTTGGATGGCAGCTCCAAAGGCCATCTATCCCAACCCCTCTACAAGGATGGACATCTCTAAGTAGAACAGACTGCCCAGAGCCCCATCCAGCCTGCCCTCAAGTGGCTCCAGGGATGGGGTCTCCACTCCCTCTCTAACCAACCTGTCGCAGGGATCCTCCACCCTCAGACTGAAGAATCTTCCCCTATTATTTGATAAATCTGATATCAGCAAAGCTTGATGGAGCGATTCACGTCACTAGATCCACAACCATCAGTGGTCTGTGGAAGTGACGGAAACAAAGGCCGGTGAAAACGCAGGGATTCCAGGTGAGGGTGGAGGATGCAGATTGACTCCCTGAGGCAACACTTTTCACGTTCAGGACAGAAAACCCGAGTCAAACGTGCGTGTCATCATGGGGACCTCAGTCTGAGGGCCTTGCCCGGACGTTTACCAACAGTTAAGTTACTAGAAATGATGAATGACATCCTCATCAGTCAAAGGAGGCTGCCCAAGGCACGGGAAAAATTGATGTTAGGTACAATTTTCATTATGGAAAAGAACTATGAGCTAAATAATCGAGAGAAAAAGTAGTGGAGAGGAAAATGTAAATGACTTTTGGGAATCGCATTAAGAGCGTTTTACTCTATAAAGAGTTGACAGCTCTCATATTTTCTCAACTATACGTTGGTGAAGAGGAGAAAAGGAAGAAAATTCATAACAATCCGACTGAAGAAAGGAAAATGATAGCACTGAGTGTGAAGAACTAGATTATAGAGACTGGAGGAAGGAGGGGCGGGCAACCCTACTTCAGAGCCATCTTTGAGTTGCTGGTTGGGAGAGGAGAGTTTGCTCTGAAACATCTGATCAACTGCTGTGGGTTGGGGAGGAAAAGGTGGCAGAAACAGCCCCAGGGGGAACTGAAAGTGAAAGAAGGGTGATGAGTGGGATGGGTGGCTGGAGAGCAGCCTGGCAGACAGGGACCTGGCAGTACTGGGTGACAAGCAGGGCCAGCAGGGTGCCCGGGTGGCACAAAAGGCCAATGGCATCCTGGCCAACAGGACTAGGGATGTCATTCCTCTCTGGACTGGGCACTGGGGTGGACTCACTTCCAGTGCTGGGGGCAGTTCTGGGCCCCTCACTTCAGGAAAGAGATTTAGAGGCTGGAGTGGGTTCAGAGAAGCAATGAGGCTGGGGGAGGGACTGGAGGGAAATGCTGATGGGGAGAGGCTGAGGGAGATGGGGGGGTTTAGCCTGGAGGGGACTCAGGAGGAACCTTCTCCCTCTCTACAACTGCCTGAAGGGAGGTTATAGTCAGGTTGGGATCAAGCTCTTCTCCCAGGCAACCAGCACAAGGATGAGATGGCAGGGCCAGGGGAGGGTTAGGTTGGCTGTCAGGAAGCCCTTCCTCAGGGAAAGGGTGCTCAGAGCCTGGACTGGACTGCCCAGGGCAGTGGGGGAGTCCCCGTGTCTGGAGGTGTTGAAGGACAGCCTGGCTGTGGCCCTGAGTGCTCTGGTCTGGCTGCTGGGGTGATGTCAGGTGCTGGCCTGGGCTGGAGGAGCTCAGAGGGCTTTGCCAGCCTCAATCACCCAGTGATTCTGTGGTGGTACCCAGAATCCATGAGCTCTAGGAGTTGTGCTGGAAATCCTGGTGAGTGCTAGGTATACTAACTCACTGTGATGTGAGAAGCTGGGATGCCCTGCTCCGGAAGGTTAGGGCTTTGCCTGCAGAAGACAGCAGGATCAATGGGACATTTCCGTAAGGTATTATCTTTTGCCTCACAACATTTTAATTTAGAGAGAAGTATAACACAAAAATCAATGTAGCAGGCATTAAATAGCGAGGGAAGAGGTCTGAAGCAAAAATACCCACAAATAGAGTTGCTCTATTTCCAGAGTGAATACAAACTTGGTGCTTCCAGGCTGCCTCCTTCCTGATGCTGCAGAGAAGCTCTGTTCAAAGACACTTAAGACAGGAATAAACTTTCCAACATCTAAAGAAGGGAAAGAACAGTGAATAATGAGGAAATATTTGTGTTGCTCCTCAAATCAAAGGGAAATTTGAAAGCATTAATAAAAAAGGCACCCTGGGTAGCTAAACCTGGATTAATCCCGCGGGGATGACAGGATGATTTAAAACATGGTTCCAATTCATTTCAAAGTGTTGGAAAGGATAATCTCTGTAACTGGAGGTGATTCTGACTCAACTTCGACATCCTTTTCATTTGTCTTTTTCAGGGTGGTGAGGATGAGCTAGTTCTCTCTCAGTCTGCAATAGGGATGTGCAAATACACTCCTCGTTAGACTGAGGGCAGACCCACCGAGACTCGTACGCGGAGGACGTGTCTTCCACGCCAACACATAACAGCTTCAATTCCCAAGTGAAGCCGGGGTGCCAGGGGATCTGGGTAAGATGCTGAACTTTATGATCCAGCAAAGAGTTTCCGTGTGTGTTCATTACCTTCAGGGTTACACTCAGTGCAGTGGGAAGTGCTGATGGCACTGAAATGTTATCGTGTGCTTATTCTCATCTGCTGCACTCTGGTAAGGCTGTTAGAGGAGAAGCTACCTGCATGAAGTTGAAAGATTCTCTAGGCTTGCTAACACAGAGGTTCCATTTGGTCTTTGATCTGTGATGTGTAAGCACATGCAGCCCAATCCCTCTGCAGTAAGCTGCAGCAGCCTCAACTAGATCAACTAGGTTGCCCATAGCCTTCACCAGGATGCTGTTGGCTCTCTTGGCCACCAGAGCACATTGCTGGCTCAGAGTCACCCTGCTGGCCACTAGGACCCCCAGGTCCCTTTCTCCTCCCCTGCTCTCCAACAGGTCAGTGCCCATCCTATCCTGGTCCCTGGGGCTGTTCTTGAATTGAGCACTTTTTCTTGTCCTTCTTCCAGAAGACGCGTGTTCACTGGTTTCAGCTGAGGTGGCATTATACACTCCTCCAAGAGGAGGACGGATGGATGGATGGATGGATGGAAGGTGTAAGTCATTTCCATAGTAAGCGGTTTCACGGCTCTTCTGTGTTTCTGGAAGTATCATCAAACTGTGAGTAGGTGGACATCCAGATCATCTGTTATCTGGAACCCAGACGTGTGACATATGTTCTTCTCTAGCAATGCTATTTAAACACTAAGGATGGTGAGCTCTTGCCTGCATCTTCTCCTGGATGGCTGCTATCCTGTGGTCCTGACCACAGAGACAACTGAGTACTTGGTCACCGATGAGTATACAGCTTTACATCCTGGACAACCTCGTATCAGGATTTAGGAGAACTAAAGCTTCCTGCCAAATGGAACAGGACCGAATGAGAAGGAGCGTGGCTGAACCAGGCAGCCATCAGTACCAAACCAATACCCACAGATGCTGCTAGCACCCGTAATCTCATGGAGCCCAGTTACCCTGTCAAAGTTAGCTGTGCACTCACACATTCATAGCATCAGAATCCTTAGGGATTGGAAGGGACCTCAAAGGATCATCCAGTCCAACCCCCCTGCCACAGCAGGATCACCCAGACCAAGTGGCACAGGAACACAGCCAGGCGGGGCTGGAACGTCTGCAGAGAAGGAGACTCCACAGCCCCCCTGGGCAGCCTGGTCCAGTGCTCTGGGACCCTCCCTGGGAAGAGTTTCCTGCTGATGGTGATAGGGAACCTCCTCTGCTCCAGCTGGCACCCAGTACCCCTTGTCCTATCACCAGATGACCCACTGAGTATGCTGCCTGACCTACCTGAGCACAGGTAACAGACAACCTCATGGGTCTGCAGCTAGAGCTGCTGCTCCTACATCACAAAGAACCTTGCAGAAAACAAGAAGCCTTTTTGGGTTTCTTTTAAATCTTTGCAAATCTTTCCAGCAAATCACGAGAGTCACTGATAATAGCTGGGTGATTCATTAGTTATTAAAGGCAGCTGCAGAGATACCGTGACTGTATTCTCTCAGCCCGTCCTGTTTACGCTGCAGTGGTTCATGAAATGCTTTCTCGCCGTCTGGTTAAGCATATGCTTAAATACCTTGGTGACTCCGTGTACTTTTGCTGAATGAAGGCCTGAATGTGTGACTGTTACTGTTCTCATCTGTCTAATTGCAGATTTGGGGTAGATTAGGCGGCAGCTAAATTTCCTCAGGAAATGGTCTGCGCATCAGCACAGATCCAACTGGGTCAGGGCAAGAATCTCTCTGGGGAAGCGGTGTGACGGCAGCTGAAGTGCAGTAATAACGTGGATGGATGTTGTAATAAAAAAGGGTTATCTTTTGTTACTCTTAGAGAAAAAAGAAGGGAGAGGAATGAGGCGTAGCTGATCCACGAAGCACTGCAGAGCCAAGGAGGATGTTCTTCTCACAGACCTGAGGGACAGGCAGCCTATCACAGCTATTTAAAGTTATCAGGGAAGATGGTAACAAGTCATGTTTCACGAGTCAGGGAGCTGGTTCAGCTGTGTTCAAGCAGACATCCACGAGGAAGAGTTATTAGTGTTCTGGTGTGGAGACAGAAAAGATGAGACTGGGGACGTTGGGGAGTAACTCGTAGAAATGAAGATGAATGTGTGTCAATACCTGACACTACCCCAGAGCAGAGCAACAGCAATGTGGGGAGCTGCCCCTGCCCAACAGCTCTTGTCTCTCCCACTCTCTCCCTCCTTCTACCCCCAGCTTTTACAGCTGAACATGGTGTCCTATGGTGTAGGATATCCCTTTTGGGTATCCCAGCTGTGTCCTCTCCCAACTCGTTGTCCATCCAAAGTCTCTTCTCTTTGCTGAGGGCAATCTAACAGTCTCCCAGTACTGATGAGGCTGGAAAAGACCTTAAAGATCATCCAGTCCAACCTAAACCCAACCGAGTAACCCTAAACAAAGCTGAACAACCTAGGACAAGTTTGACTTAGGTGGCAGTCATAAAGGATGATTCCAACTCTTTTGGCAGTGATGGGAAGAGGCAAATAGGGCCTCCTCTAGGAGAGAGAGGCACAAAGAGAGAGACACAGGCAAACCAGCAGTTTCATTCGATGTGCATGCTATTTCCTAGTAGCCTCAGCAGCGGCTGGAGAGCCTCAACGCCCGGTGGAGAAGCCAACACTGGAGCTCAGGTGCAGAAGGACTTTTATCCTTGCAACGAGATCAGACCTGGAGCGCTCCCCATTTAATCTTCCTGTTCTGAACTGTCTTTTCCTTCCCGTTGCCTACATGGTTCTTTTTAGTCTCAGGCACACCGTTCCTGAGTTGAGATAAAATCTGTTTATCCAATTGCTTTAACCGCTCCAAGAGCTGAGGTTTGATAGGACACGCTAATTGCATTCTCCTCCACAATCATCTCCATTAGCTACTTTCTATTTAATTTTAGCAAATTTAAAGCAATTTAGGATGAGATTTTCCTGCAGTCTCCCCTTTCCTTTGAGTGTTTTATACTCCAGTCGCCATCGCCAGAACATTACGGGTGTGAAGCCTGCACTGGCTTCATGGGATGTTGGATCAAAGCCTCAGCTCCCTTACAGTGAGATGGAATTTCTCATAGCAGTTTAGCTTCATCTTTGTATGAAGAATTTTGTGATACAAAGCTCCTCGTTCAGGGAAGAACTGTCAATACAGAAGCAGAATAGGAGCCCTCAAGCCTTTCCATAGTAATCCCATGGATTATCTGAAACACAGTGTCTGTTAATTTGTCCAACCTAAGGCTTGGACCAGACTGCCCAGGGGGGTTGTGGAGTCTCCTTCTCTGCAGACGTTCCAGCCCCGCCTGGCTGTGTTCCTGTGCCACTGGGTCTGGGTGATCCTGCTGTGGCAGGGGGATTGGACCGGGTGATCTCTTGAGGTCCCTTCCGATCCCTAACGAGTCTATGGTCTGCAGACACGTTCATGCTTTCTATGCTGCAGTCAAACAAACCCCTCTTGTTTATCTGAGCCATTGCACTTGAGACACAGGTACCCCAGGAGTTGGAACTACAGCAGGATTTCAGGATGGGGTATGAGCTCTGAAGGATCGTTCTGTCTCCTAACGAGCTGTATATTCTTGTAAAGCTGACCCTAATTGGATTCCCCTCCCTATCTGATCATCTTTAAAAATTCCAAGCCAAAGCCTCACTTGGGGCTACTCACATTTTTGAGGGGAGGAAATGAGAGCAGGGATTTGATTCCTGTGATTTGACGGTAGCACAGGTCTCTGGCATCATTAAACTAAAACTGACTTGAGCTGCCAGTAGCATCATTTCACATGCCCTCATGGGCTCCAGCAGAGCTGGGATCTTTCCTCAGCAGGAGGTGTGAGTGGGTAGGTGCTCGCAGCATTTTAAAACTCCAACTTTCTAATGGATAACTGGGTCTCAATAAAACCTGCCTGGAATCTGAACTGCTCTTCAGACAGCCAGGGTAGAATGGAGTCTGAACGGCGGGGTTAACAGGAAGGTAACGTCATAAACGTTATTGCTTGGTAGATCTTCCGAGCAAATGAGGACACGTAAAGATCTAAGTACTTCCCAAACGGAGGGATGAGTTTTACTGGTAGGAAATATAAAATGACTACTCAGAGTCAAACGTTTCTGTTACTGGGGACTAGCATCAGCGCTGTGATGGATCTCCAGTGGCAGAGCCAGCTTCAGCACTGGCTACACCATCACAGGATCACAAGCTGTTAGGGATTGGAAGGGACCTGGAAAGGTCATCCAGTCTGATCCCCCTGCCACAGCAGGATCCCCTAGATCCAGTCACATAGGAACAGATCCAAGTGGGTCTTGAACCTCTCCAGACAAGGAGACTCCACAACCCCCTGGGCAGCCTCTTCCAGGCCTCTGGCACCCTCACCAGGAAGAAGTTGCTTCTCCTCTTGATGTGGAACCTCCTCTGTTCCAGCTGACACCCGGTACCCCTTGTCCTAGCATTCAGTGCCCCTGAGCAGAGCCTGGCTCCTTCCTCCTGACCCCCACCCTTTCCATCTTGATCAGCAGTCACAAGGTCCCCCCCTCAGGCTCCTTTTTTCCCAGCTCCAGAGCCCCAGCTCCCTCAGCCTTTCCTCAGCAGGGAGATGCTCCCCTCTCTTCATCATCCCTGTGGCTCTGCACTGGACTCTCCCCAGCAGCTCTGTGTCCTTCTGGACCTGAGATGCCCAGAACCAGACCCAAGACTCCATGATCTACTTACGTGTGTAGTTACAAATGTGAAATGAAAACGCAGTGCTAACACTGTACAGACCGAGCCAACCTGTACACTGGATCATGGAATCACAGTAGGGATCAGAAGGGATCTCGACAGATGAGGACATGAAACCATGGCACGCTGCTCAGAAACCTCCTGGGAGCTGAAATAATGGATGAAAACAGTCCGTGGCTGCAATTGAGCTCCAGAAGTTCCCTTGGAGTTTCCTGCCTGCAGTTGGTTAACCTGATGTGGAGCCTAATGTCTTGGTTGACCGTTGTTGAAGACCGTCACCTATAGTTTCAGGAGAATGGCTGCTGCCCTTCCACCGCCTCGCCTTGAGAACTCCTTTTCAATTTGATTCACACAAGCTGAGGAGAAGGCCCCACGAGGTGTTTAAAGCTGGTTTCATGTGGAGCTAAAGATTCTGCTCCACTTAGATCCAAGCCCACGATCCAGAGGACACAGTCAAGCGTCTGCCTTGATCTGCAAAGCATTGTTGTGCTTTAACAATGACAGACAGCTTGCAAAGGGGCGCAGAGGTGTCCGTGAGAGGCACCAGGGGATGTGACAAGGGACAAACCATCACAAACCAGATCTTTCTATAGGTGAAATCGATGAGGTTGTGCTCTACATGCTTTGTGTTTCCACGTGAGTACGGGCCATGTCTTCTCCTGCACAGTGTGGAGCTCAAGGGGATCCAAAGCTCCATCAGGAGCACTGAGTAAGACTGCAACTAAACAGGACTTCTGTGCAGGTCTGTAAGAGACAACAGAGTCATATGGTGTCTGGCGTGTTCTGTCACCAACGTGATCAGCCTTATCTCCTTCGCAGGAAAGACTAGTAACTACAGCAGGAGAGAAGCATCTTGCACAAACTTGCATGGCTAGAGCTTCTACAAAGAAAATAAAACAAGTGAGCAGGATGCTGTTCAGTTTATGGAGATAGTAAACGCATTCTCCCACTCTCTGGATGAGTATCCTACACATAAGGTAGTCATTTCCAGCAGACTCTTCCCTATCAGCAGGAGATGGAGCAGGTTTCAAATTAGATAAGGGAAGGTCTAAGCTGGATGTTACTAAGGTCTTTAGCAGGAGGGAGGCTGAACACTGGAACAGGTTGCCCAGGGAAGTGGCTGAGACCCCATCCCTGGAGATACTGAGGGGGAGGCTGGGCAAGGCTCTGGGCAACCTGATCTGAAAGGCTGAGGGAGCTGGGGTTCTTGAGCTGGGAGAAGAGGAGGCTGAGGGGGGACCTCATTCCTGTCTCTAAATCTGTGAGGGGTGGGTGTCAGGAGGATGGAGCCAGGCTCTGCTCAAGGGCCTCTGGGGACAGGACAAGGGGCACTGGGTGCCAGCTGGAACAGAGGAGGTTCCCTATCAGTATCAGCAGGACCTTCTTCCCAGGGAGGGTCCCAGAGCCCTGGAAGGGGCTGCCCAGGGGGGCTGTGGAGTCTCCTTCTCTGCAGACGTTCCAGCCCCGCCTGGCTGTGTTCCTGTGCCACTGGGTCTGGGTGATCCTGCTGTGGCAGGGGGACTGGACTGGGTGATCTTTCAAGGTCCCTTCCATCCCTAAGGATTCTAGGATTCCACTACAGTGCTGTTCCCCGCGAGTCTTCTGGGGATAATTATCCTGTCCTTCAGCAGCCACACTGGTTAAAGCAAAAATGACAAAACCCAATCCTTTTTGTCTTCTATTGTTTTTTTAGCTGGATATTGCCCTTTAATACAGCGTGGGAAGGACTTTCTCCCCCCCTGCCCGTCATTTCTTGCACACTTAAGAAAGGAGGGATGATTGCAAGTGGGTAGCTCTTGACAATTTTCAGGTAGGCTCGCTCTTTCATAAGCTGTGCATCCAATTTTCTTACATAAACCTAAGCTGCTTTTCCGTTGTCAGGGCATTCCCAAAAATAAAGACAACAATGACTTCATTTTCTCCTGTCAGTTTTCCTGCTTCTCACAGGGGATCAAAATTAAATCTACTAGCGAACAACCCTACCACACAAGATGTAGGGGAGGATGAACTCGATGACAAGCTGCTTTCTGGAAGCTTAGTGAAGATCAAACGGCGACGTTAATGTGCCACGCGTGCGGATGGCTGTCACGTGGAGAGGCGTCAGGAGGCCTTGGGGATGTTTTGGAAATAAGGAGTTGCTGGAAGCTGGAGGGCTCGATCTTGGCTCAACACTCATGTAGAGATGTAGTTCTGGACTGCTGAGCACCGGACAATCATCATAGAATCACACAATCCTCAGGGATGGGAAGGGACCTGGAAAGGTCATCCAGTCCAATCCCCCTGCCACAGCAGGATCACCCAGACCAAGTCACACAGGAACACAGCCAGGCGGGGCTGGCACGACTTGGTCCTTGTTGTTGATCTTCCAAGGTCCCTCCCGATCCCTAAAGATTCTGTGATGCTTCCCTATTTTTTCCAGGTAAATCTCATAAAGTGTTTTGGACACCCATGTGTGGTATCAGGAATTACCAATCAAATCAGAGCAGGTGAGGCACAGCGAGCTGTAGATACCTGAAAGACTTAATCCATGCAACGGAGCATCGACGCCCTCTCTCCTTCAAGATTTCCTTCATTTTTATTTTATCTAAGGAGCTGCAAGCAGGGATGGCTGATGAATTCCACTAGCTGGAGGCTCGATTCTCTGAGGTGCTGAGTATCCTTCATTTTCATGGAAGGGAGCTGAGACAGCTTAGCATTTCACAGGGCTGTGCAGCCAGCGCTCAGATAAACACCTTTTTTAAGAAACAGATATATTTGCAGAATTTTATCTTGCCCAGAGATGCTGCTCAGTCAGAGAGATAAAGCTCCAAACCCTGCCAAATGGAGTTGAATCTCCTGGAAGTGTTATGATGTGCACACAGGTTTCGGTTCTTCCCTCCCACCCCACCCTGCCTTCCCTCGGAGTACAGAACTACTTCGAGGATTGAGTGTTGCTGTTAATTGGCTGCTGTGTAATGAATGGTGAGAGGAAGGGGGTTGCTCTTACCTGGAGTAAACTCTGAACTACTAGAGTTCTGCTAGACACACTACATCCAACCTCAACCGCCTCTGGTCAACTTGTGGCTGTTTCATAGAATCCTAGAATCCTTAGGGATGGGAAGGGACCTGGAAAGATCACCCAGTCCAACCCCCTGCCACAGCAGGATCCCTCAGACCCAGTGGCACAGGAGCACAGCCAGGCAGGTCTGGAACATCTGCAGAGAAGGAGACTCCACAGCCCCCCTGGGCAGCCCCTTCCAGTGCTCCCACCCTGTTGATTTTTACTTGAGAACAGACTGACCCCCACCTCGCTACAACCTCCAAAACACCCACAGCCTTCCCCTCACCCAGGGAGCAGCACAGAGCTGAAGCCCTGTGGAGCATGTGAAGATGGGAAGAAGGTGACGCAGCCCAGAACCCACTTTGCCACCTGAATATTGACAAGGAGCAGGCAGTCGATACCGGTTCTTGTAATAAGCTGCTAAAGTGTATTAGCTGTTCAATTCTGCCAGACAACCCAGGTCTGAAATGCTAACGGCTGAGAGCTATGGAAATTCAACGGGAATAATTGGACCAAAGTGTCAGAGATGCCTTTATGCAGCCCTGTTACTGTACAGCGCAGGAAATAAGGTCAAGGTCTCTGCTAAAACAAATATGAAACCAGATTTCCTCACTTAGGACAAGGTAATAAATCCTGCCCGCTACACTCAGGCTCCTGGGGGTGGGGGTGTGGTGTCTAGAAATGACTTCTGCACAGCCTGTTCAGGTCCTTTTTATTCTGTGGTCATTTAACCCTCAGGGTGACTCTGAGCCAGCAATGTGCTCTGGTGGCCAAGAGGGCCAACAGCATCCTGGGGGGATCATAAGGGGATGGTTAGCAGATTGAGAGAGGTTCTTCTCCCCCTCTGCTCTTCACTGGTGAGACTGCAGCTGGAGTACTGTGTCCAGTGCTGGGTCCCTCAGTTCCAGAAGGACACAGAGCTGCTGGAGGGTGTCCAGTGTAGAGCAACGAAGATGATGAAGGGAGGAGAGCAGCTCCCTGATGAGGAAAGGCTGAGGGAGCTGGGGCTCTTCAGCTGGGAGAAGAGGAGGCTGAGGGGGGACCTCATTCCTGTCTCTCAATCTGTGAGGGGTGGGTGTCAGGAGGATGGAGCCAGGCTCTGCTCAAGGTCATCTGGGGACAGGACAAGGGGCACTGGGTGCCAGCTGGAACAGAGGAGGTTCCCTCTCCATCTCAGCAGGACCTTCTTCCCAGGGAGGGTCCCGGAGCACTGGACCAGGCTGCCCAGGGGGGTTGTGGAGTCTCCCTCTCTGCAGACGTTCCAGCCCCACCTGGCTGTGTTCCTGTGCCACTTGGTCTGGGTGATCCTGCTGTGGCAGGGGGTTGGACTGGATGATCTTTCAAGGTCCCTTCTGATCCCTAAGGATTCTAAGAAAGGAATTAACTTACAGAGGCAACAGGAGGGGTATTGGGAAGAACAGAATGATCTCACATATGTCAAACTGCCATCCTAAGAGGTCAGCACCCCCTACCCTCACTGTGCTCCAATAGGCTGCCCATCTACCCCTTCATCAAGTCGAATTCACTCTTTTAATTCACTTGCCAAGTGCTGTCAAGGGATCTCAGTGGTTTAACAGAAGCACCTGGAAGCATCTACCCCTGACGAAGAGCTGGTGCTGAGGAAGCACTGCAGTTGCTGGGGTCCTGGTTATTTTTGTGCTGCTGGTATGGTCTCAGCTTTAAACTACAGCCCTGGGTTTTGTGGAGGAGCTGGAAGATGTTTTTATTGCCTAGGTAAGGAATTTGGGGAAATGAATTGTTCTTAATAAGCTTTGTGAGAGTCTAAATGCAAGAGCTGTGTTTTTTTCTTGAGAGGAGTAGTCTATAGTGCTGGGTTCAAGTTTGAATTTACTATTAGATGGGGCTGGATGGGGTCTTCAGCCCTTATTTTTAGCTCAGAAATACTGAGGCCACTTAATTGCAGACCTGCTCTGCTCCTTTGGTTCCTGGAAAAGGCAGTGAGTCACTGTCAATAGGAGTCCATCCGCTTGTTGACACGGCAGGCGGCTCCCATCCATATTTCAGGTCTCCTGAACAGCCCCAGGAGGGGCACTTGATGAGAAAAGACTTGTGTAGTGGACGGAGTCCTGTCGGGTTTGACGTTGGAGTTTTGCTCTTTCCAGCTCAGAGTTGGAATACTTCTGGCTTAACCTCTAGCAGAGGCTAGACAGAAGGCTCCTCCAAATCCTGCAGCTGTGTTGATGCTCTCTGCTGGGTCTGGGGTCTGTCGTCTGGGCTGCTGTGCCCTAATGCAACGCTGCTGGGGCTGCAGTGAAGCACAGCCAGCCCTTTGCTCCTAGAGCAGTAGAACTGCCTTCTTCTCAGCATTACAAGGTCCTGGCTGAACGGTCTGTGGGTCTGCTTTTTCATGTTATTGAAGCATTCACAGAAAGCTGAGCGTTTTCTGGAGTACCCCAAATACTCTCCATGCTGCAGCAGTATTAGTGACCTACAAACATGCTTAAAGGCTGCTGGAACTACCTGCCTCTAAGGACTCTGGTTTGCAATGAGCATCTGCATTCGCTCTGCAAGTAAGAACATTATCAGCAATGAGTGTTAAAAGAATCAGCTGGTCATTTGGGGCTGTATTGCATGGGATACAGCATGTCTCAGTCATCCTCATGGGAAGCACCTTCTAGGGAAACACTCTAAAGAGCATAGCATTGCTAGGGATGGGAAGGGACCTGGAAGGATCATCCAGTCCAATCCCCCTGCTACAGCAGGATCACCCAGACCAAAACATCACAGAACAGAACATTATGGATTGGAAGTGACCTCCAGAGACCATCCAGTCCAGAGACCATCCAATCCAAAATGTAGATGTAGAAACCAAAAGCTGTCTGTTTAACATTCCAGGCTAAACCCCGGGAGATTGAAGTTCACTAAAAGAAAGGAGAAAGAAGAGGAGAAGACAGAAAATCATGTTTTATGTATTTCTGTCAGCCAGCGAAGCAGAGGAATTTATTTCTGTAAAGCAATTGCCAAGCAAAAAAAAAACAACCCTGCAAACAAGGAGAAAAACCTCAGATGGCAAAGAAATCACCCAGCAACGGGGCTCAGTACGGTTCTTTGCAGTGGCTTCTCGTTTAATTCCCAGGTTTGGTGCCTAGCTGTATTAAACCAGGGCTAATTTGATTGATTTCATTAGCCACAGGAGGGACTAAGACCCAATCCCCATGCTGATGCTTTCCCTGGTATCTTTTAGGGGGGCTTTGCTGTGTGCATGCAGGGAGCCACATGGTCATAGGGGGGTTTCTGAATTAAAGGATTAGTTGAGCTACCTGTGCTCTGTCTCTTGAAATGAAGCATCCTGAGGTCATGGAACTGGCTGAGGGAAGGCAGTGCCTACCTACTTAGATCTGTAGACCAGTAAGGCTGAGCTGGGTGTTGGGATCGAGCAGTGGGGTCTGTGATGGGATTATCAGGAATAGTCCTGGGGACCATGAGGCTTTTCTTCTTCAAGTATATCGCATGGGAAACAAGTCATCTTCTCATCTTCAAGCCAATCCAGACAGTCTGAGCCCTTACTCTCTAGCAGACACCGATTCCATTCCCACACCTGTGCCTGAAAACAGGGGTTGGCTTCACAGGCGCTCACCCAAGAGCTTCGGCCGCTGCCATTCCAGGCAGGTCCTTGGCTGTCATGAAGGATAATGATTTGACCAGCTTGAGACTTCCTTTGCATTGTTATGACCAACCTTTTTTAATCCCGAAAGGTCAGCTGTTGGGAAGAGCCAAACTTTACTTTCCCTTCCCTTGAGGATGCAGTTAGCAAGAAATGATGATGGATTTCAATAGCAGGTACTATTTCAAGTGTCTCTCGCAGGAATGGCAGCGTGCACACGATACCCTCAGCCTATAGTGCTCTTGGCAAGAGTCAGGAATGGGTTGAACTGAGGAATGTCAAACAGGAGCTGCTCTGATGTGTCATCCTGCAGAGGAATCGCTGGACCAAAGAATAGGACTAGAATTGGCACTGCTTCTCACAGAGTTGCACTATAGACACAGCTTCAGCAGAGACTTAAAGATCTCATCCTTTCTCCTGTAATTCAGGAGATCCTGTAGTCATATTCCAACGTGGATTGTGAGGAGTCACTTACAGAACAGTTTTGGATAGAAGAGACCTTCTGAGTTCAGCCTTTACCTAGCCCTATCAGCACCACTAAACCCTGTCCCCCAACACAGCCTCCATCCTTGTCTTAAACATCTCCAGGGATGCTGGCTCAACCCCTGGGCAGGCTGCTCCAGTGCCTGACAACCCTTTAGCAAAGAGATTCCCCCTGACACCCACCCTGAACCAAGTAGGCAGCAGAAATCTACCCTAAAATCCATGGCAACTCCACTGGACCCAAGGACTGCGGGTGGAGACCCTGATTTGCTGTGACCACAGACTGCTGGGCTGACCAGCTGATCTGTGAGCTCCTCTAGTTGTTTGTTCTCTCATTGTTTCCTGAGAAAGTGAAAGGTGCTGTGGAATTAGATGAATGCAGTGAAACAGGAGCAGTCCATTTACTCTGCCCTTAAGGAAGGTCATTAAACCCCTCATTCTGCTTATTTTATGTTGCTTGGGAATTGGTTTCAGCTAAACCCGAGTCATCCCCTGCCTTCCCAGAAGAGGGCAGTCACTAAGGGAGGATGACAAAGGGATGCAAGGGATAAACTTTTCCATGCTGGTGAGGAGTTTGATGGGAAGAGGGAGGTTGCATCTTTATTCTGCACATACAACTGCTCTCACAGCTCTGTCTCTCATCCTGAAAGACATCTTTGCCCACTACAGCACTATCTGGAATAAACAAGGTAGTGGTTGCATTTGTTAACGTGCAAAGGATGATTATAGAAAGCAGTTCTGTTCTGCTCTAGTTCTGTAGCACAGCAGCTAGAAAAAACAATGAGTGTACAACTCTGCTGACAGCACCTGATCTGATGTGGTTTCTGCACTGGAACACGGGAAACGCTACGAAAAACAGTTCCTGGTAGCTTAGCAGCATATCCTGACCCGCCTGGCAGCACTGGGTGGCAGGGGGATTGCACTGGACGATCTTTCGAGGTCCCTTGCAATCCCTGTGATAAATAAATCTCTGGAGAATAAGGACTATGGAGATGCTGGGACCACATCACAACAGTCGCGAGGCACTTTCTGAATGATTGGTTATGATTTGACTTGATGATCTTGGAGGTCTCTTCTAATCTTGATGGTTGTGTAAGATGCTTCACGTTACCTTCCTGGAAACCAGAATGGTTACCTAACATCTCTGCTGGCAGCTGGACTTGTCAGTAGCGTCTCACTGGAGGCTGATCTGAATCACAGACGGTCTGGTCATAACTGCTCTCGCTCTCTTTGAGTTACGTTGGCAATGCCTTCTAGACGTTGATGTTCCAGCTAGAGCAATGAGAAAGATATGGTGTCTGTGAAGAGAAGGCTCTCTAAGGACAGATCTAGGAAAAGATTTCACAGAGTTAACTACTGGTATCCCCTGTTTTTCCCTACAGACTCCCAATAATCAGGCCACGCGTGCTGGGGCAGCTATGTGTTGGAAACGTGTCGATAAGAGGGTGTCTGTGGAGATCCTCTTGGAAATGCCAACAGGAAAACCTTCTTTCTCTCTGGGCTATAGGATTTAGTTCTGGTTTCCAACTCAGTTACTAATTCCACTAACGAACTTTGTGTCGAGCTTGCTTTCCTTCTTTGCTGTAAGACAGCAGAAGCTGTGTGGGTGCAATCCTCCTGCGTAGGCTAAGAAACCCATATTCTGCTCCTTCTCTCTTAAAGGAGTTGAACTTGCAGCTCTCCATCGTCAACTATAAGTTGTAAGGCAATCTGAAGCAGAAGACGTTGTTGGCTCTGAGCAGCCAAAACACAGGTCTGTGTGAATCCCTTCCCTCTGAAATATTTCATGAATGTTTTAAATCTCGGTGCAGAGAGCGATGCTGCGCCCGGTGCGGTTATACGGCACGGAGCTCAGCTCCTTCATTCAAGGACACGGAGCTGCTGGAGGGTGTCCAGTGTAGAGCAACGAAGAGGATGAAGGAAGAAGAGCAGCTCCCAGCTGAGGAAAGGCTGAGGGAGCTGGGGCTCTGGAGCTGGGAGAAGAGGAGGCTGAGGGGGGACCTCATTCCTGTCTCTAAATCTGTGAGGGGTGGGTGTCAGGAGGATGGAGCCAGGCTCTGCTCAAGGGCATCTGGGGACAGGACAAGGGGCACTGGGTGCCAGCTGGAGCAGAGGAGGTTCCCTCTCAATCTCAGCAGGACCTTCTTCCCAGGGAGGGTCCCGGAGCACTGGAAGGGGCTGCCCAGGGAGGCTGTGGAGTCTCCTTCTCTGGAGAGGTTCCAGCCCCGCCTGGCTGTGTTCCTGTGTGACTGATCTGGGTGATTCTGCTGTGGCAGGGGGATTGGCCTGGATGATCTTTTGAGGTCCCTTCTGATCCCTAATGGTTCTCTGATTCTGCTGTTCCAGCCCTTCAAGTGTCCCCACAGCCTAGGTGTCACTCTAAGCGCTGAGGTCATCCCTCTTCCACAGGTGAGGGACGCAGCAGACCTGATGCACGCTTGACCGCTCTTCCCATGCGTAAGGGAAGCGACTCCCTGCGTTGTTCAGTAGCTGCTTTCTGACATCACTCAGCGGTAAATAAGGTCATTCTGCTACTTAGATAAAAGGGAATAATTGAGGGAGAAGATTGCAGAGCGAGATGTAGGCCGTCTCGGCATTATTTTGGTTTCATTAGGTAACCGTGACGTGAAGGCTCCGGATAATGAGCTCCGGCTGCTGCAACAGAAGACAGTTTTTGTTTCCCATCTAATTGGTTTATCCTTTCAATAGGGACGCCGAGCGCCTCGTTGACACCGACCCAGCAGCGTGCTGCTTTGGAAGGTGGATATTTTCATACTAGAAGCTGTCTAAGAACCAACTACTCCCCTTCGCTCAGCCACGATGCTGCAAAATGTAGTCATCGGGCTCCAGCTGAAATTATCAAATGCAAATAGCCGAGATCTCAGAAGAGAGTTAAAGGATCCTTCTCATTATTATTCCCATCATGTCCTCACAGAGGCGGTGGAAGCTTCAGGAAGTGTAGGTATCTATAGCTACTGTAAAAATCTCTCTGGTGTGTCTGCAGTGTGGACAGCTGTGAGGGATCCTGCAGGGACCGCGGGGATGCTGATGGCACAGTGAGGTTTTAGCCACCCGTCTGTAACCAAAGTTAGAACAGAGTCACTCAGTCCTTACCTGCTTCTCTTTTGGAAAACAGAGTGTTCAGCCGGCTCTTGTGTCTCCCCTTGTGATTCCCCTCCATCGGAGGGAATGCTGCTGGTGTTTCCAGAGTTGCATCCCAGCTCTGAAAAGGCTCCTGAGCTTTCAAGATCCCTTCTGATCCCTAAAGATGCTATGATTCCATAAACTCCTAGAAGGGAAGTGGCAAGTGGGGGTCAGGCTCCTCTCCCAGGATGAGAGTGCAGGGCCTGAAGCTGCCAGGGGAGGGTTGGGTTGGCTGTCAGGAAGCCCCTCCTCAGGGAAAGGGTGCTCAGAGCCTGGACTGGACTGCCCAGGGCAGTGGAGGAGTCCCCATGTCTGGAGGTGTTGAAGGACAGCCTGGCTGTGGCCCTGAGTGCCCTGGTCTGGCTGATGGGGTGATGCCAAGTGCTGGGCTGGGCTGGAGGAGCTCAGAGGGCTTTGCCAGCCCCAATCACTATTTGAATTCAAACATGGCCTTTTCAATGTGGTTGGTGCGTGGGGATAACAAGACCTCTAGTTTGTTCGTTTCTGTGGGCTCATCCTTCTCTTATTTCCNCTGATCCCTAAAGATGCTATGATTCCATAAACTCCTAGAAGGGAAGTGGCAAGTGGGGGTCAGGCTCCTCTCCCAGGATGAGAGTGCAGGGCCTGAAGCTGCCAGGGGAGGGTTGGGTTGGCTGTCAGGAAGCCCCTCCTCAGGGAAAGGGTGCTCAGAGCCTGGACTGGACTGCCCAGGGCAGTGGGGGAGTCCCCGTGTCTGGAGGTGTTGAAGGGCAGCCTGGCTGTGGCCCTGAGTGCCCTGGTCTGGCTGATGGGGTGATGCCAAGTGCTGGGCTGGGCTGGCCGAGCTCAGAGGGCTTTGCCAGCCCGAATCATTATTTGCATTCAAACATGGCCTTTTCAATGCGGTTGGTGCGTGGGGATAACAAGAGCTCTAGTTTGTTCATTTCTGTGGGCTCATCTCTTATTTCTCCCTCCAACACCCCCAGTGCCAGGCAGTTCCATCGGGAGCAGAGTTGTTTTACACAGAAAAGAAAGGAATGTTGGAAGACGCCGGGTTTGGCCGTGTCAGACCACGAAGCAGCTCATGAATCTAGCAGTGTCTTTGCTTTTAATTAAACCCTTTTAAAAATTGCTCTTACTAGTATTAGTAGTATTAATGCACTGAGTCCGAGGCATTTATTTAGACTCAGTTGGAAAAACCCAGGGGGAAGAGGCTGTACTTTTAGCTGGAGAATATTTCTCCGCCTGAGCGAGCAGAAACAAGTGTCTGCCTTTGATAACTGTGCAGACATCAGACTCTGAATGTTAAAGAGGGTTGGCAGCTACAGTACAAACTGGGGCACTTGCCATTTCTGGACAAACTGTGTCATTCTTACTGGAAAGTCAGCTAGTAAAATGCTCCGGCGTTTTGTCTGCTCCGTTTCTTCGCTGGCAAAGCAGAGAATGAAGAATAAATGAAGTGAACTGGGAATTCTTTAAACTGGTTATTTTGGAGAGATGAGTTTCCAATTTAGCTTTAAATGTGCTATTATTTAGTGCGATACCAGCGCGCGGGGGGAGGCTGCTTTGTCGGTGGTTTCCTGCAGGTGTAATGAAACACTGGGTAAATCACCGAGAGTCAACCCCAAACCCAATGAAGGAGCCTGCTCTGGGCACTAGGAACCTCCCAGTGTCCATCTGCAGCGCCTCTGTTGGGTCTGTTTGCAGCAGAGTTCCGTGGAGAACTACAAGGACAACCCCAGGGACCAGTACAGGGTGGGCACTGACCTGTTGGAGAGCAGGGGAGGAGAAAGGGACCTGGGGGTCCTGGTGGGCAGCAGGGTGACTCTGAGCCAGCAATGTGCTCTGGTGGCCAAGAGGGCCAACAGTATCCGGGGGGGGATTAGAAGGGGGGTGGTTAGCAGATGGAGGGAAGTTCTTCTCCCCCTCTACTCTACTCTGCACTACTGAGACTGCATCTGGAGCACTGTGTCCAGGTCTCAGCAATTCAGGTCCAGAAGGACACAGAGCTGCTGGAGGGTGTCCAGCCTCGAGCAACGAAGATGATGAAGGAAGGAGAGCAGCTCCCTGATGAGGAAAGGCAATTCTGAGTGTATTTTCTTTCTCTTCTGCTGAGGGTCTAAATTCGACCTCATGAACCCTCCAAGGGTTTGCAAGATACAAGTGACATGGGTGAGCACCATGCGTGGAGCCTGGTTAGGGTGTTCATGGCCTCTGTCTCACCAGCCAAGTCCAGTGCTTCTAGGGGTTTTATTATTAGGCTCAAGAGTTTTGCCAACCTGGAGAGGGAGTGACAGAAAATCAAGGTTATTCGAGTCCAGGATCAATCTCTGGCTGGGGAACTGCTCTGCTAAGAGAACTGGGGGGGGTTAATGTGAAGGAGACTGAGGGGAGACATACAGCTACTTGAAAGGAAGGTGTAGAGAGGTGGGGGTTGGTCTCTTCTCCCAAGGACCAAGGGACAGGACAAGAGGAAAGAGCCTCAAGCTGCCCCAGGAGAAGGTGAGGTTGGCCCTGAGGAGGAACTACTCCCTGGAAAGGGTCCTCATCCCTTGGCACAGGCTGCCCAGGGAGGGGGTTCAATCACCATCCCTGGCCGTGTTTCACAGTCAGGGAGAGCTGGAGCTCAGGGACAGGATTTGGGGTGGGATGGGACAGGACAGCAGAGGTAACAGTTGGACTTGATGAGCTTGGAGGTCTTTTCCAACCTGAACCACTCTGAGACTTCAAGCCTCCTGAACCACTGAGAACAGTTTCGTCTTTGCTGTCACCTCCCTGCTTTTATTCAACTCTTGTTCCTGTCTCCCTGTCATGCTGCGGGATTTTAATGATCATTTTCAGAGAGGGTCTCAAAGTGCTGATCAAACATTAATAAAGCTTCTCAGCAGAGCTGCTCGGGAATATTTTGATCCCCTTTGTTAGGGAACGCACGGATTCATCAAAACTACCGAGGTGTTGTGATAAATTCTCCGCTTAGAAAACATCCAGAGGCAGCTCTGCAGCAGACAACCCCCAGATCTCAGGGAGGAGTTCCAGATATTTAGGAAAGAGCTTTCCATTCTGGTGATAATTAATAATTCTTTGGAAAATTAAGAAAAAGTCAGCATTTTAATAGCAACAAAATGAAAAAAAATAGGGTTGGGAAATGGATGACAATTGTAGGATCCCAAAGAGCTGCAAAGTTTGAGTCCCATCCAGCATCAAGTGAAGAACAGCCAGAGGAACACACTCGGTACTCAAATAGAAGCCCAGGAAGGACACAGAGCTGCTGGAGGGTGTCCAGCATAGAGCAACGAAGCTGAGGAAGGAAGGAAGGAGAGCAGCTCCCTGATGAGGAAAGGCTGAGGGAGCTGGGGCTCTGGAGCTGGGAGAAGAGGAGGCTGAGGGGGACCTCATTCCTGTCTCTAAATCTGTGAGGGGTGGGTGTCAGGAGGATGGAGCCAGGCTCTGCTCAAGGGCATCTGGGGACAGGACAAGGGGCACTGGGTGCCAGCTGGAACAGAGGAGGTTCCCNCCCTTCCCATCCCTAAGGACTCTGTGATTCTATGAAATCACAAAATCTACCCTATAGACGCCTTTGTCTCCTGCTAATTGATGCCTCTAATTCATTTTAGGCTAAAAACAAGATGCAAGTAGCTAATTTCCATCGGCTAAATTAAGATTCAGAGAGATTTTCCTTGAATGAGTTGAGCTGTTAACCCTGTGATGTTTTGCTCCTATTTGCTCACTAGTGCCTCTGCTTGAAGAGTGAAAGGCTACTGCAAAGACTGTTTCAGAAGCACCTAAAGAAAGGCTGATGGCTGTCAGTTGAGGTGATTTAAATCACTCTTTATGTAGCTGTTATGTCACACAGCTACACAGCCGTCCAAAGAAATAAAAAATCCACTTTGAATCCCAGAGTGATTGAGGCTGGCAAAGCCCTCTGAGCTCCTCCAGCCCAGCCCAGCACCTGACATCACCCCATCAGCCAGACCAGGGCACTCAGGGCTTCCTAACAGCCAACCTAACCCTCCCCTGGCAGCTTCAGGGAGAAGAGCCTGACCCCCATCTGACCTGTAGAGAGGGAGAAGGTCCCCCCAAGTCTCTTCTTCTCCAGGCTAAACACCCCCTGCTCCCTCAGCCTCTCCTCATCAGCCTCTCCCTCCAGTCCCTTCCCCAGCCTCATCACTCCTCTGGGCCCTCTCCAGCCCTCAATGTCTTTCTTGAAATGAGGGGCTCAGATCTGCCCCCAGGACTCAAGGGGAGGTCTCCCCAGTGCTCAGTCCAGGGGATTAATGACATCCCTAGTCCTGCTGGCCACACGAGTGCTGATCCCAGCCAGGATGCCATTGGCCTTTGGTGCCACCTGGGTACCCTGCTGGCTTCTGCTCAGCCGGTTGTCACCCAGTGCTGCCAGGTCCCTCTGTGCCAGGCTGCTCTCCAGCCACTCATCCCCCCGGCTGTAGATGCAGGGGGTCCTTGTGGCCAACGTCTGGGACCCTGCCCTTGACCCTTGCCCTGTTGGCCTCTGCCCAGTGACCCAGCCTGTGTTTGTCAGGGTTCTGGGTTGCAGCTGACCTGCTCTGCCACAGTTTACAGACAGATGACATCAGTGCCAAACGCTGAGGAAGGAGGCAATCATCAGTGCCAGCGCTGGATAGGAAGCTCCATTCTGCAGGGTCCTGAGTTGGGGTGGGGGGAGAGCTCTGGAGAGATGCTGGAGGTTCTCAGCTCCCCGTGAAAGATGCACACACACCCAGCCAGGCTTCCTGGCAGCACTCAGCATCAGCCAGGATGAAGCCCATCAAACAGAGCTGTGATCCAAGGGTTTAATTTCATTTCCACTCCCCAGAATCAGGAAGTTCCTCTGCAAGATCCGCTGTCATTTGGCACAATAGGATTACAGGGGCAGCAATTAGATGCTGTCATGAAGACAATATGCTTATCACTGCCATTTCTTATTCCCTTCTCATTTAGAAATTCCCTTCAGCATTTAGTTGAGTTCTCTCAATAATTGAGCTCTCCGAGCTCCCTCCCTGTTAGAGGAATGAGCTCCATTCAGCCAACAACCCTGTGCGGGGCCGGATGCAGAGGGAGCAGCACAAGGCCAGCCACTGCCTGTGCCTGCAGCTGTTTGCTGAGGGGTTTGTCGATGTATTTGTTTTCTGAGTGGTGTTGTCAAGTCAGGCGGGAGGCAGGCTAACAGGGTTTGCCTGTGCTGACAGTGATGCGGTCAGTTCTCCTCAAGAACAGATTTTCCCCCCCAGTATTAGCCAGCGTTAACTCGCTGTCTCAGGGGATCTGCCACTCTCTGCTGCCTGCGTTGTGCTAACAAATGCAAGGTAATAGTCAAAGACAGCTCAGCTCCTGGCAGCCTGGTACCTGCTGAAGCAGCATCGCTCTTGGACAAACAATTCAGCAGAGAGGATGGACAACATTCGGTTGTTGGAGTCCAGGGGTTGACAAATTTATCTAGAAAATGGGGATGGACTTCGTTTCCAGGAGCTATGATACAGATTCCAACCCAGGGATACAAACTCAGNATTCGGTTGTTGGAGTCCAGGGGTTGACAAATTTATCTAGAAAATGGGGATGGACTTCGTTTCCAGGAGCTATGATACAGATTCCAACCCAGGGATACAGATTCCAACCCAGGGATACACACTCAAACCCAGGGATACAGATTCCAACCCATGGATACAGACTCAAACCCAGGGATACAGATTCAAACCCAGGGATACAGATGACTCAAAGCCAGGGATACAAACTCAAACCCACAGATATAGACTCAAACCCAGGGACAGGGGTACTTGATGGACTTTGCTTTTCTCTCAGCCTATTTCAGCCCATACAGTCGGTCTGGGGAGGGGATTCATCCCCCTCTACTCTGCACCTGTGCAGCCCCATCTGGAGACCTGGGTCCAGTTCTGGAGTCTCCAACGTAAGAAGGACAGAGGGTCCAGAGGAGAGAAACTCAAGTGATCCGAGGGCTGGAGACCTCCCCTATGAGGACAGGCTGAGCAGGGTGGGGTTGTTCAGACAGAGAAGAAGACATCCCAAGTGACCTTAGAGCAGCTCTGAAGGGGGCTGCAAGAGAGCTGGGGGAGGGCTTTTGATATGAGTGGCAACAAGAGGACAAGGGGAAAGGATCCCAGCCTCGAAGAGAGGAGATTGAGGTTGGACTTGAGGAAACAACTCTTTTCTGTGAGGGTGCTGAGGTGCTGGAACAGGGTGCCCAAGGCAGCTGTGGCTGCCCCATCGCTGGCAGTGTTGAAGGCCAGGTTGGCTGGGGCCCTGAGGAACCTACCTGCTCTAGAGAAGGTGTCGCTGCCTGTGCAGAGGGGGTGGAACTGGATGCTCCCTGAGGTCCCTTCCAACCCTGGCCACTCTGTGATTCTCTGATACAAACATTTAGTGCCCCTTGGAAAGGTTTAACATCAGCAGGCAGTGGTCTGGGGAGGACTATCAGAGGGTTATTTGCCAAGGAGGCTAATGCTCCACTTTCACACAGCTGGCTCAGACTGTGTCCCCTTCCTGCATTCTATTGCCCTCTGGTTTTGTTTCCAGGTGTCTTGCATAACGTGGGGAGCAGCAGAAGCCAAACGGAGCTCTCTGTGCTCCACTTCAGAGAAACAAGAGAGTCATGTGGGAGGGAGCGAGCAGTTCTCAAAACCTACCAGGGTCTACCCCTACCTTTCCATGTTCTTCACATCCTGCCTAAGGGCACAGAAATCTGTGTCATGCTGAGAAGGGAATTCTTTTCCAGGTCTTGTTGTTGTTGTTGATTTTCCCTGGAGCACCTGTCTATTCTTCCTACCAAAGTACTGACCCAGCATAACTTCATTTGGGAAATGTGATGAGCACGCAGTAAGTTCAGGCTAATTTACTATTTATGCCACTGTGGAAGTGCTGAGCGAGTGCTCAGCACGTGAGTTTATACCTTCACGTTCTGCCCTGGCACATACACACACACAGAGAGATCATTACAGGTTGGAAGGCAACTCTACAGGTCATCATGTGCAACCCCCCCTGCTCGAGCAGGACCATAGAACCTAGGGCAGGTCACACAGGGACCCATCCAGAGGGGTCTGGAAAGTCTCCAGGGAAGGAGACTCCACGACCTCCCTGGGCAGTCCCTTCCAGTGCTCTGGTACCCTCCCTTCTGATATCGATAGGGAACCTACTCTGTTCCAGCTGGCACCCAGTGCCCCTTGTCCTATCCCCAGATGCCCTTGAGCAGAGCCTGGCTCCATCCTCCTGACACCCACCCCTCACCTATTTATAGACATTAACGAGGTCTCCCCTCAGCCTCCTCTTCTCCCAGCTCCAGAGCCCCAGCTCCCTCAGCCTTTCCTCATCAGGGAGCTGCTCTCCTCCCTTCATCATCTTCGTTGCTCCACGCTGGACACCCTCCAGCAGCTGTGTCCTTCTGGAACTGAGGGGCCCAGCACTGGACACAGTCCTCCAGATGTAGTTTATTTTACTCTCTTAACTCTTCTGAGGCACCACTGTCTCCTATAAGAACAGATCAATAAGGCTCCTGTGAGGCAGTTGGGCTACAGTGCCAGGACACTGGTATACAACCTGTTGTATACTATAGTATACAACCTTAGTTGTAGTACAACCTGCGACTAAGCTGTCTCTTAAGCCCAAAGAGAGGATATCAGGTGATAAAACCCCATGGGTGACCCTGAGCAGCAGCCAGAGGCTGTGCATGTAGGATGGGAACGGTGAACGAAGCAGGAGATTCACGTGCAAAGATTCTGTGCTCCTGGAAAATGACTGTGAAATGAGAACGGACCTAGAAAGGAGATGAAATCTTCAAGGGGAAGGAAAATGTAGAAGGGTCAAAGCCTCAAATGCTTCAACTAAACCGAAGTCGGCAGATTAGACAGCAGACTGTAAAAACAAACCAGCAGGACAACCCCAAACCCGCGCCTGCTGTTGAACCAGAGAGCGGCTGAGAAGCTGCTTGTGAATTATGGATCACAAGTCCCTTTCCTTCAGAAAATAAAGGATGCCAAGTGCTCACCACTGCCAGGCTTTGGATAAAATGTGCTCCCAGCTGTTCTGAGTGAGGCTAACGCTGTGAACAGCCCGAGTTCCGTACAGCCCTAACACCGACCCCTGAAAGCAGTTGTTAGGCTACGTGTTACACCAGGGAGTCCCTGTCAGTATAAAAGCACTTGGATACTTGGATTCACTCCCCGAGAATATTTATTCCTTATTCCCTTCTCCTTTTCCCCTACCTTCCTTTTTATGTCTTACACCCCTTTGCCTGGGTTTAACCACTTCTCTGCTCAACAGCTTCTCTGCTCAACAACTTCTCTGTTCAACAGTTTCTCTGTTCAACAACTTCTCTGTTCAACAGTTTCTCTCTTCAATAACTTCTTTATTCAACAGTTTCCCTGTTCAACTACTTCTCTGTCCAATAATTCCTCTGTCCAGCAACTTCTCTGTTCAACAACTTCTCTCTCCAACAGTTTCTCTGTTCAACAGCTTCCAGGGAGGGGGCAGCCACAACCTCCCTGGGCAACCTGGTCCAGGGTCTCAGCACCCTCCTGGTGAAGAGCTTCCTCCTGACTTCCAGTCTCAACCTCCCCTCTTCCAGCTGGAAACCATTCCCCCTGCTCCAACCACTCCAAGCCCTTGCAAACAGCCCCTCCCCAGCTTTCCTGTAGCCTCCTTCAGGGACTGGAAGGCTGCAACCCTCCTGCACTGAGCAGGGCCATCAGCTATCGGTTTCATGGCTTGACAAAGCCCCCCAGAGCTGCATTAGTCATAGGCAGATCCTCGTTCCTCTCCTCCTGGATAGTTTTGCATAAAGCCAAGGCATGAGAAGGAGTTTGTTCCCGTATGCCACGTGAAAGCAAACTGGGCACGGGACCAAAACGTGTGCTGTGAAGAAAAGAGAGCTGGGGGGCTGTGTGTGTGGAGAAGCAGCCTACTGAAAGCAGTGAAAACATCCTGGCAGAATAAACCCTTAATCCTTCCGAACGCGATCTAGACGTCAGATGTTAGGGTTCCTTGGTTGGTTTAAGGTTGGACTGGATGATCTTGAAGGTCTTTTCCAGCTTCTTTTGATTCCTCCAAAAGCCAGGATTTCCTTTCCTGTAGAAAGGATCCATTCATCAGCAACGCGGGACCAGGACGAGAGCCAAACAGCCAAACAATGGAGGGAGAATAAAGCTGTAGAAAGAAAAATCCCACCTGAGCTCTGGAAAGATCAAGGTAGGACTCTCAGACTAATCTCTCCTCTCTTAAAGCGCAGCAAGAGAAGGGGGGAAGCAGTGCCAGTTCACTAGTTACTGCTGCTGTGTCCTCAAAGCCTTGGTTTTTCTGGGTTTTTCAGAGGCAGATCTGCTGATTCACATGGCACAGGGAGAGCAGGAACGTCCTCGATTTCTGCAGAGTGAAAACATCAGCGATTTTTCAGCATGAGGAGACAGAAAGCTTGACTAAAAATACATAAAAGCGCATTTGGAATAAGGAGGGAGAGGGGGAAAAGCCAACCTAAAAATACAACTTGGGTGAGCATAACCTAGTTAGTGTCGTGAAACCACCGCTAGATGAGCTGGACCCCTATTTGCAAGGTCATCTCTCAGTCCTACTCGAACAGAGCTGTTGGTTAGATGCACACAGCTACTCCTGGCTCTTCATCCCTTGATTTGTCAAGTGAGTGAATCAGCGATGGAAACGACCACTCGGGGGATGCAGGATACAGTCAACCCCTGCTGTAGTGGTGTAGAGGAAGACGGTGATACCGTGGTTGATATTTCATGCTGGAAATAAATGAAGTCTGTTGTCAAGCACCATCAGAGCTGGTATCACTTCTGATCTCCCTCTCTGCTTCGCAGTGAGCTGCACAAACCTCCTGAGCTGCACAAATCTTTAGGCTACTTCCACTATATCTAGAATGGAGAAGAGGATAAGGTAAGGATCCTGGAAATCCAGCTCACAAGTCCTACAAAGTCAGGGAGGGAGAATTCTGGAAGCTCTGAGACTGTCTCTCTGAGCTGGAGGAGCAGGAGCCTCTAGGAGACTCGAGAGCACTTGGTCAGACACCCATGTTCCAGCCTTCAATCCCCTCCTGCTGAAGAACTTCTTCCTAACAGCCCGTTTCGATCTGCCCTTCTCTGGTGTGAAACCACTGCCCCTCATCCCATCACTCCAGGGCCTCATAAACAGCCCCTCTGCAGCCTTCTTGTAGCCTCTTTCAGGGACTGGAAGGTCATCCCCCTGGAGTCTCCTCCACTACAGGCTGAACAGCCCCAGTTCCCTCAGCCTGTCCTCACAGGAGAGGTTTTCCAGCCCCCTGAGCATTTCCATGGTCTCCTCTGGTCCTGCTCCATCAGGTCCCTGTCCTTCCTGCACTGAGGGCTCCAGAGCTGGATGCAGGACTCCAGGTGAGGTCTCACCAGAGCAGACAGAGGGGCAGAATCCCCTCTCTCCATCTGCTGGCCACGCTGCTTTTGGTGCAGCCCAGGATGCCATCTGTGCTCCATGTTTTACACTTGAGTCTCCCAACACGAAAAGCAACAAACAGAGCTGGGATTCAAAGGGCTTGTGGAGTCTCCTTCTCTGCAGACGTTCCAGCCCCGCCTGGCTGTGTTCCTGTGCCACTGGGTCTGGGTGACCCTGCTGTGGCAGGGGGATGGACTGGGTGATCTTCCAAGGTCCCTTCCGATCCCAAAGGATTCTGTGATCCTATGGGTAGGTCTATCCGTGGGCAAAAGCTGAGAACTCTTGGGAGCCAAAGCCTTTGATGAGGTTTTATGGGGATAGAGGGCTTGGAGGAAGATGAGAGAGAGCGAGAGGGTGGTGGAGAAAGTCTGGTATTTGAAAAGATGAAAGAACAGCAGGTCTGAAAGGCTTAGCTGTGTGACATCACTTTCTCCTGACTTGAACTTGAGGCAGCTCATTGCCAGGAAAACAATTGGGCAATATGAAAGGGCTTCGCTTAAGAGAGGATCTGAGGAATCTAAACCGAGCTTGAAGTCTCCCTAGACTCGGTTTTGCTTTATTCTCCGTAGCAGCAACGTTAGAGCCAGATCAAAATCCCAGGAGGAAGCCCTGCATTTCAGTGTTGCCTTTGAAGGTTCCTCTGCTTATGAAGACATAGTTAATATTCCAAAGGCAGCCACCCGACTGTGTTGTTGTTAGGAGGAAAACACAGAGAGAGCACTAGGAAAGACACTGGAAGGGGCTACCCAGCCAGGGGGTTGAGTCCCCATCCCGGGAGGTGTTTAAAGGTCCTTTAGATGTGGTGATGTGGTGAGCTTGTAGAGTAGGGTTGTTGTTTGGACTCGATGATCCCAAGGGTCTTTTCCAACCCGAATGGTTCTGTGAGGCTCTTCAGTCATGGAATTTGTTCCCAGGTGGGATGATGTGGGAACTTGGAGACAACTTAGCAGCTCCAGTCGAATCAAGAAGGGAGGTGCCGTCTCCTCAGCCTCTCAGCCAACACCTGACAAGCAAAAAGAGGTGGTGAAAAATAGCTAACACACTCTGCTCCACTCTCCTATTTCATCTCCCCCCTGGAGTTGTAAATCCACACCGGCATAAATACTGTGTTTGATTCTCCCCAGCCCCCTGGGGAAGTGGAATAAATAAAAATTAGTATTTGAAGCAAAGGATCGATTCGAGAGGCGCGCGGGATGCTTCGTGGTCGCCGGGTGATGGATATACTGCCTCGGCGACGTTGTTCAACGGGCCGGCTGGAACGAGCTCCATAATGAAGGAAACACGTGAAGACAAATCCTGCAAAGAGCCTTTGAGCTCTCTGACCTGCTGGGGGGATGGATTGACCGAAGCTATGAGCACCAGGATGCTACTGTGGCTTTGGCAACTGGAGTGAGAAGGAAAGCAAGAGGGGCAAGGGGTCTTTTAAGACAACACTGGCAGCGGGAAGGGCAGCAGAACAGACTCCTCGTGGTGACTTTCTTATAGTCAGCAGCACTTCTAACCATCACAGAATGATTAAGGCTCATCCAACCCAGCACCTAACATCACCCCAGCAGCCAGAGCAGGGCACTCAGGGCCACAGCCAGGCTCTCCTTCAACACCTCCAGACACAGGGACTCCCCCAGTGCCCTGGGCAGTCCAGTCCAGGCTCTGAGCACCCTTTCCCTGAGGAAGGGCTTCCTAACAGCCAACCTAACCCTCCCCTGGCAGCTTCAGGCTCTGCTCTCTCATCCTGGTGCTGGGTGCCTGGGAGAAGAGCCTGACCCACACCTGACTGCAACCTCCCGTCAGGGAGTTGGAGAGGGTCCCCCCTGAGTCTCGTCTTCTTCAGCCTGAGCACTGGCACAGGCTGCCNCCGCCTGGCTGTGTTCCTGTGCCACTGGGTCTGGGTGATCCTGCTGTGGCAGGGGGACTGGACTGGATGAGCTCTCAAGGTCCCTTCCCATCCCTGATGATTCTAGGACTGTGGCATTTCCTGCAGAAGTAACAGATGCTGCCCCCCAGGCAGATGTGTGCAGCCGAGTGCCACAGGCTGAAGTGAAGGAAAAACCTCTTTCCAGAAGTTCACCCAAACAAACCTCATGGGCACAAAGCTCAAAGCAAGACCAGTAAACACCGCAATTTTCCTCTACCTTCAGCTACCTTCCTCTACCTTCAGTACCTTCTACTACTATTTATTAGTAGTATTTATAAGTATTTGCATTTATTAGTATTTTTATTGGTATTTATTANTGCATTTATTAGGGTTTTTATTGGTATTTATTAGTAGTATTTGTATTAGTTTTTGGTAGTATTTGTATTTATTATTTATTCTAACTCTTTGTATTAATATTTGTATTTATTAGTATTAATATTTATTAGTATTAATATTTGTATTTATAAGTGTTTCTATTAGTAATCCTATTTATTAGTGTTTATATTAGCATTCCTGTTGGTATCTCTATCCATACTTGCATTTATTAGTATTCACATTTATTAATAATTTCATTTGTATTCATTAATAATCACACACTTATTAATTAATAATTGTATTTACCTCCTTATTTAATTAACATCATTTTTACTCTCATTTAATCATCACTTCCCTAACGGAGAATGGGAAGCATCCTGGTGCTCGATGCCCTTGATTGCGGAGCGCGGGCTGTCCTCGCCTCGCTGCCCTGCGCCCAGTTCTTGTGAGACGCTCGGTGGCTGCGTGGCTTTGCACAGCTTCCCCTGAGGTCACTCGTCGCCGGTCTCCTCTGAACCAGCTGCCTACAACCTCTGTCAGGCTGCTTCTTCAGCCGCAGAGAGCAGGACAAAGCTCGGAGGGGGACAAACCCACCGCAGACGGCGGGTTTGATGACTTGATTAAGAAAGCAGTAGGGTTATCGAGTGTTTTATGGCTGGGGTGGGAATCAGGGCATCACTCACTGCCAGTCGTTCAAATGGTGGCGAGGGAAGAACAGGAGAGAGCGTCTGCTCCTGCACGGGGGGTTCAGGGCCATCAGCTTCTGCGGAGGGCAGCTGCGGAGTTGCCCTAGAGTCTGCTATGCTCCGCTTCCTAACACAGAACTGGAGTGCAAGCAGGGCTGCCAGTCTTGGCTGTACCAGCCCGTGCTGTCCTGCCTGTACACGATGAGCCCTTTCCCCACTCTGCTGAAGCAAACAGGACTGGAACCGGCCTCTCCACCTGCACTGGGAGCAGAAAGTCCTGAGAGCGGGTGAACGGAACCTGAGCCTGCTAACCAGCTAACTGAAGCACTCTCACCCTGAGTCCCAGCCTCAGCTCCCTTCCTCTGCTGGAAATCAACTGAATTCATTAACTTCAGATCATTAATTTGTAATTTAGCACAGTCTTCCTGCGAGTGAAGCCTGGGTGCCTCCTCACTAGGTACGACCCCATGGGTAGCAGTCTTGGGCTGCAGGGACACCTTGTGCCCTGACTGATCTGCTGTGCTCTGGGGGTTAGTGGGTTCCATTCATTGTCACATTCAAACCCCTGATGCTGAAAGGTCCTGACCCTGCAAACCCAACCCCCTGGGATCTTAAAGGGTCTTCTTTTACAACCTGGGGGCTCAAGGAAGACATGGAAATCCTCTCGGGTGGGACACTGCAGCACGTCACCAGCCACAGGAGAGCCCAGGGAGCTGCAGCGCAGGCAAAGCCTCTGCTCTTGGTTTCACAGATGGGAGACATCAGCAGGCTCAGAGCCTCAGAGCTCTGGCTGCAGCAGCTAGAATTATCTTGGAGATGAAAAACGGCACTGGGTGGCTTTAAGCTTCTTCCAGTCTCACCTCGAAGCTCTCGTCTCCTCCTGATTCCCAGGATGACTGCAGTTCCACACAGTGCAGCTCAAGTTTTTACAGCTCTGAGGGACTGAAGGATCATCTGTATGCAGGCTCCTCCTGTTCCATCTCCTTTTATCTGACAACTGTCTCTCATGCCATCTTGAAGGAGATGCCATCACAGCCACTGGTGTGATCCTGTGACAGCTATCGATTCCTCTGATGCCAGTTGAGCCAGAAGAACTACTTGTGAGCGCTGCAGCCCTGCACTGTGCAACACAGACCCTCCCCTTGGGGTTACAGAGCAGGACAGCACGTATAACTCCAGAGAAGGCTCAGTATCATTTATACCCTGATGAAGCAGCATAATTAAGACCAGGAGTGAACCTGATGAAGGTTCTCATTGCTTTACAGAGCTCTCTTCACTTTCCATCCCAACATCGTGCTGTGATCTAGCTGCAGGGCCATCGAGCTGCTTTAAAGACAAGGCAATTAATCATGAAATCCACCTCCTGTCACTCACCTGAGCAATGATTTGCATGAGAATGATTTGATAAAAGTTGGTAAACGGTGCTGATTTGCATCTGTATTGAGGAGAGCTTTGACGGAAAGGACCTTGAGTTACAAACCTGAAGGTCCAACGAGCTGAAAAACACTTACATCCAAATATTTGGTACTTGGGAAGCTGCTGTTTAGGAGAGCTGTAACACTGCCTGCGGAACACCGATGTCCTTCCTCAAATCACAGAGCCACAGTCTTAGGGATTGGAAGGAACCTCGAGAAATCACCCAGTCCAATCCCCCTGCCACAGCAGGATCCCCTAGATCCAGTGGCACAGGATCAGGATCAGGAGTCATGAGGTCCCCCCCTCAGACTCCTTTTTCCCAGCTCAAGAGCCCCAGCCCCCTCAGCCTTTCCTCAGCAGGGAGATGCTCTCCTCCCTTCATCATCCCTGTGACTGCGCTGGACTCTCTCCAGCAGCTCTGTGTCCTTCTGGAACTGAGGGGGGCAGAACTGGACACAGGATTCCAGATGCAGCCTCACAAGGGCAGAATAGAGGGGAAGGAGAACCTCTCTGGATCTCCTAACCACTCTTTCTAATCCAGCACAGGGTATCATCAGCCTTCTTGGCCACCAGCACCCATTGCTGGCCCCTGGTTACCCTGCTGGCCACCAGACCCCCAGGTCCCTGTCTCCTGCGCTGCTCTCCAGCAGGTCAGTCCAGAGAAAAATCATGATAACCCTCAGTATCGATGTCCAATCCCCCTGCCACAGCAGGGTCAGGTGGTGACCTAGTTCAACCCTTCTTCATCTGCAATACCTCCCGAAACACTGCCCAGGGTGGCTGAACAGAGGGACCATCCAGGCTGGAGCTCGGTTTAAGATCTCATGGGAGGAAATAAGCAGAGAGGAAAAGGAGAATGCATGGATCAGCCCCTCTGAAGTGAGAGAACACTTCCAGCTGCTCCTCATGATAATTGAGTTTCTGAGTAATTTCCCCCAGCTCTTAATTGCAGCACAAGGTAATATTCCCGAGATCCTTATTTATTGCCTCGCTGTGAAAATTATCCGATCGGTTTCCACCAGCCCGCTCCTGGGGTGGGAAAACACACACCAGGAACCACTCGTGACTAGACCAGACGATCTCCAGAGGTCCCTTCCAGCCTCTACCCTTCAATCAATGATTCTATGAAATAAATGGATGGGAAGGATGAAGCTTTTCAGTCCTCTAATAAATCCTGGGATTATGTGGCTCCTCGAGGATTTCCCTCACCCATCCCAACGTGGGGAGGGGGAAGAGGGTGTGGGAAAAGCAAACGAGCACACACCACCCCCAAGCCAACCCCCCCTGCCCAGGCTTCATGCCAGGCTGAGGGAAATGTGTCTGAAATCTGTGACAAGAGCCCTGGGCTGGGAAGGGGCTGGCAGCATCCAGCGGGTGAAGGTCAATCTTCTTCAGGCAGCACAATGCTAATAACTTTGTGTGGGGGGGGGTGTTGTTGATGGAACTCTGGGCCCCTCAGTTCCAGAAGGACACAGAGCTGCTGGAGGGTGTTCAGTGTAGAGCAACGAAGAGGATGAAGGAAGGAGAGCAGCTCCCTGCTGAGGAAAGGCTGAGGGAGCTGGGGCTCTTGAGCTGGGAGAAGAGGAGGCTGAGGGGGGACCTCATTCCTGTCTCTAAATCTGTGAGGGATGGGTGTCAGGAGGATGGAGCCAGGCTCTGCTCAAGGGCATCTGGGGATAGGACAAGGGGGCACTGGCAGGGGGGCTGCACTGGATGATCTTTCCAATGCATAATGTTCTGTTCTGGGATGTTCTGTGAGTTGCTCTGGGGGCTCCTGCTGGCAGGGGGATTGGACTGGATGATCTTGCGAGGTTTCCCAGTCACTGCTCTGGAGGCCCAGACTGCTGAGCTGTGATGCTGGTTTTGCTCAATTAAAACCAATAATAAGGTTCATCTGTGGTGCTGTTAAAGAACACTGAGATCTGGTGGCACTGGTGCCAGAAGAGGCACACGAATCCTCACGGGAGAGGTTCCCTACTCCCCAGTCGGTGTTTTACGTGGCCATCAAGAGACTCTTAAGCATCTTTTCCATTAGGCAGCAGAGAAGACGCTCCAAATTACACTCTTGGTAGGAATCAGAGAGAGAAGCTCTGAAGCTGAAACCAGCTGTATGTTCCTGTACTTTTTATAGACTTTTAAAGGCACACAGAGATGAGGAGTTAAAAAACCCCATAGACTGGCAAACCATGGTGTTTGCCTAAAGCAGAATGGAAAGAGAGCTTTAATAACCTGCTCTTACAGTCCAGTCTAACAAGAATTGAGGTAGTTTTTTAGCAATGAATCATAGAATCATTAGGAAATGGAAGATCACCCAGTCCAATCGCCCTGCCACAGCAGGGTCACCCAGACCCAGTGGCACAGGAACACAGCCAGGCGGGGCTGGAACGTCTGCAGAGAAGGAGACTCCACAGCCCCCCTGGGCAGCCTGGTCCAGTGCTCCGGGACCCTCCCTGGGAAGAAGGTCCTGCTGAGATTGAGAGGGAACCTCCTCTGTTCCAGCTGGCACCCAGTGCCCCTTGTCCTGTCCCCAGATGACCTTGAGAAGAGCCTGGCTCCATCCTCCTGACACCCACCCCTCACAGATTTAGAGACAGGGATGAGGTCCCCCCTCAGCCTCCTCTTCTCCCAGCTCCAGAGCCCTAGCTCCCTCAGCCTTTCCTCATCAGGGAGCTGCTCTCCTTCCTTCATCCTCTTCGTTGCTCTACGCTGGACACCCTCCAGCAGCTCTGTGTCCTTCTGGAACTGAGGGGCCCAGAACTGGACACTTACTCCAGATACAGTCTCACCAGTGCAGAGTAGAGGGGGAGAAGAACCTCCCCATGGCTGACAAAGCCTCTCACTTCTTTTTTTAGCTCTGTTTATAGCCACCAAAGCGATGCTATCAACGTACCAGCTCTGGACTTTAAATCTCCTCAGCCTCTCTCTCGAAGGGTTTGACAAGTGCATAACCTGCTGCTGAGATTTATCGTGGATATTTATGAAAGAATTAGGGTGCAATGAAGCTGTTCATGGCTGGGCTACTACGTATTTCACCATACACTGCCCAACAAGGGAGGCATCAGCCCTCCCCTAGGGGAGACCAGGCTCATTCTCCTGTGGTAGAGCTTAAACTGAATAGAAGTGGATTAAAATATTCACTTTGATATCCAACCTCCCCTGCTCGAGGTAACTAATGCTGAAAGTCATCTATGAAGTCGATATTGTGAGCTCTGCCCTCTATAGGAGTCATAGAATCATAGAATCATCAGGGATCAGAAGAGATCTGGAAAGATCACCCAGTTCAATCCCCTGCCACAGCAGGATCACCCAGACCAAGTCCAGGCAGGTTTCAGATGTCTCCAGAGAAGGAGACTCCACAAACCCCCCAGGCAGCCCCCTCCAGTGCCCCATCACCCCCCTGGGAAGAAGCTATAGAATCAGTCAGGGCTGGAAGGGACCCCAGGATCATCCAGTTCCAACCCCCCTGCCATGGGCAGGGACACCCCACCCTAGAGCAGGCTGGCCAGAGCCTCATCCAGCCCGGCCTTAAACACCTCCAGGGACGGGGCTCCAAGTACCTCCCTGGGCAACTCAGTCCAGGCTCTCCCCAGCCTCACTTCCTCCTCACATCCAGTCTCAATCTCCCCATCTCCAGCTCTGCTCCATTCCCCCCAGTCCTGTTGCTCCCTGAGATCCTAAAAAGCCCCTCCCCAGCTTTTTTGTAGCCCCCTTCAGAATGTGGAGGCCACAACAAGGTCACCTGGGAGCCTCCCCTGCTCCAGCCTGAGCAGCACCTCAACCTGAGATAGTGATCAGCTTGACTCAGCTGCTCTGTGTCCCCGTGAGGTGCCTCTAATGCAACAGCAGCCCATTTCCCTGCCAGTAGAATTCCACCAGCACCTAAAACTCAGCTTCTGAAGGCTCCCGAAAGCATCTCATGCAGCAGCACACCAAGCTTCTCAGTCAAACTCACACAGTTTCAGGGCCAAGAAGTTAAAGATTCCTTCCTCTGCCTTATTTAGAGGCTCCTCTCTCTTCAGACCCCTCTTCGCTTTCTCCATGCCACCTCCAATTTTACAGGCTTTCATCAAACTCCCTGCTCCTCATCTCTCCTTTTTCCAGGTTGAAAACTCTTACCTTAGCTAATTTTTGATTTCAGCCGACAGAAGCCATGCCCCAGCTTTGAACATCACTTCCAGCCCTCGCCGCATCTCTCCCATCTCATCCTATTCCCTTTGAAATCAAAAGGCCAGAACGGAACAGGTATTCAAGATTCAGAGGAACTGTGGACTTAACCGTGGTGTAACGAGGCTTCTCCTTTGATTTGGATTCCTTTTGAAAGCCTTCCTCTGTCTTCTGTTGGCTTTCTCGGTAACTGGATAATTAGCTGGATGCTCGATGGAATCCATCGCTATGCATCCACATCTCCATCACACAGAGGGATAACCAGTTGGGATCCCTTCTGGACATAGGAATATCTATGTAATTCCACGTAATATCTTTCTCTCTACATCCATCACTTAACATTTATTCACATCCCATCACAGGACAAGGGGCACCAGGTGTCAGCTGCAACAGAGGAGGTTCCACATCAAGAGGAGAAGCAGCTTCTTCCCGGTGAGGGTGCCAGAGCCCTGGAAAGGGGCTGCCCAGGGGGTTGTGGAGTCTCCTTCTCTGGAGATGTTTCAAACCCACCTAGGCTGCTCCTGTGAGACTGGATCTAGGGGCTCCCCCTCTGGAAGGGGGACTGGACTGGATGATCTTCTGGGACCCCTTCCAGTCCCTAACGCTCTGTGATTGAATTGTCTTCCTTTTCATTACCAAGTAACTCAGTCCTGTGAGCTGCTGCAGACCATCATCTCTGTAACCTGCAAGCATGTATTTGTCACCACAAATAACTCAGCCACCTCCCTCATGTCATCTCCTTTACTGATTCAGTTGCTCTTAAGTGAAGCAACACAGACACCAGTGTGGATCCACATGAGCCACCCCTCCCTCTGCTTTTAAGGCTGACTCAATGCTTTCCCTGTATTTCCCCTGAGTTCTCAAGCCCTGTGAGAAGGTTCTTCCTTACTGCAGGGCATCTTCATTTCATTAACAAACTTTCAAAATACTTCTTGAAAGTCAAAGCTGACTACCCCTTAGATGTCTCTTAGCAGAACGGCTATGGACTCCTTCACATGTCCCATA
>VZRI01005452.1:118876-137826 GCA_013397515.1 Upupa epops | reverse complement strand
GATGTCTCTTGCCAGTATGGCTGTGGACTCCTTCAGATGTCTCTTGCCAGTATGGCTATGGACTCCTTCAGATGTCTCATACCTGTATGGCTATGGACTCCTCCAGATGTCTCTTGCCAGTATGGCCATGGACTCCTTCAGATGTCTCTTGCCAGTAGGGCTATGGAATCCTTCATGTGTCTCTTACCAGTCTCCTACCACTATGGCTATGGGTTCCTTCAACAGATTGCACTCAGGTTGCATGATGTGACTCTCTCTTACACAAAATCAGGATGATCTGTTCATTTTCAAGCCATTTCTTGTTCCAAAAGCATTCCACCAACGGATATTGCAAGGATACCAGGGTCACTGCTCCGTGGTTACAGAGAACACGGAGGGACAGCGCTCAAACCCGTGGTCTAAAGCCCTTTGTGAAGTGAATCCGTACTGGCAGGGAAGATGAATTCTTACAGAAGACCCAGCTATTTCAAACCTGAAACTGGAAGCTGAAGTTTTAATGCTGATCTCATGGGATAATTCATGATTCAGCCTCTTCATAGCTGGTTATTAATATTCTAACTGCCTCAATTTGCTTTCCCTGTCTGAAAGTTCAGTATTATCTCGTCTCCTTGGCTGCTAAGCAACTGCAATGATGCCTACGACAGGCAGCCCAGCAGATAGCCACGACGGCTCTGCGCCTTGGCTACTTGGCTGCTGCTATAGGACTATAAATAGGGGATGGCAAGCAGTGGCCACAACACAGCGGGTTCCATCGAGGCTCCGCACAAAGGCCAAATCAAAGCCGAGGCAACGTGGACAGTGGTGGTAGGGGCTGAGCTTGAAAGAAGAGAAGCAATCGCTGGTGTGGGAGCAAGCTGGCAACTCATTAATTGTAAATTAATTTCTTTATTTAACAGCTTATGAGCACTGTTAATCATATTAGTGTCTGGGTTCTTATAACCAGCAGCGGATTTATCCTCAGAACACCTGAGTTACATTAGAAGGATAATTTCCTCTCGTTTTACAAGGAGATCTTGCTTCATTCTTTTGTAAACCCCTATTAGCGAAGAATTAAGATCTTAATAACATCCATCGCCAGCGAAGAAATCAGTTTACACGTTCAGAAGGCAGGATCCTGCACACAGACGCTTTCTCTGGTGAAACCAAATGAATTCAAACACAGCAAGTGTGGTATTTATTTGTTATGAATAATTTCCTTCTTGTAATGAATCCTGGAATCCTTAGGGATCTGAAGGGATCCCGAAAGATCATCCAGTCCAATCCCTCTGCCACAGCAGGATCATCCAGACCCAGTGGCACAGGAACACAGCCAGGCAGGGCTGGAACGTCTGCAGAGAAGGAGACTCCACAGCCCCCCTGGGCAGCCCCTTCCAGTGCTCCGGGACCCTCCCTGGGAAGAAGGTCCTGCTGNTCATCCTCTTCATTGCTCTACACTGGACACCCTCCAGCAGCTCTGTGTCCTTCTGGAACTGAGGGGCCCACAACTGGACACAATACTCCAGCTGCAGTCTCACCAGTGCAGAGTAGAGGTTGAGAAGACCCTCTCTCAATCTGCTAACCACCCCCCTTCCATGGGTTTTCCTCCCATGTGAGGTCAAGGAGACAACACCCCCACACACACACCACACATACAGAACCAGACCTGCTCCTGAAGATCAACACCACTGAGGGAGAGCTCTACTCAAGCCCGTAGCTCTCGCTCAGCCCCTGACACCAGTATAAGGGCTGCCAATTACCCTGGTAATTCTGGTTATCTGACCCATCCTTTACCCCAGAAACAAAGGCACTAGTTCATTAATAGCTGAAAGGCTGTTAGCTGATAACAAATGCTGTCTAATAATAGAGCAGCGAGCAGGTGCAGGTAACACGTTCCATCCTCTGAGCATTTTACTAACTTCCCCAGAAGAGGCTGGAATTGAACTGGTGACCTGCAGGGCAAAGGCTCTTCTCACTGAAAAGAAACTCTCACAAGGAAAGAGAAGGAGCACGGAAGGAAATGAAAAGCAAGATGCTAATGGAATGAAGAGATGAGTTTGTTCTACAGAATAAAAACTACCCATGGCGAAGGGAGCGGGGGGCACGGCGGTGAGAGCAGGCTATTGAATCACAGAATCACTCTGGCTGGATCACTCTTGGGATCATCAAGTCAAACCATCAACCCTACTGTACAGAGCTCTCCCTTAATCCTGATCCCCCCATCTAAACAATCTTCAAATACCCCTAGGGATGGGGGCTCGACCCCCTCCCAGGGCAGCCGGTTCCAGTTCTGACTGCTCTTGCTGTGAAAAGGTTTTCCTGCTGTCCAGTCTGACCCTCCCCTGTTGTAGTTGGTTGTCATCTTTGTTCCTATCACTAACTGCTTGAGAGAAGAGACCGGCACCAACCCCTCCACACTGTCCTCTCAGGGAGTTGTAGAGTGATGAAGTCTCCTCTCAGCCTCCTCTTCAAATTGAAGAGCCCCCTCTCTTTCAGTCAGCTCTCTTCTCCAGACCCTTCACCAGCATTGTTGCCCTCCTCTGCACTTGCTCCAGCCCCTCGATGCCTCTCTCGTATTGAGCTGCCCCAAACTGGACCCAGTACTCCAGCTGGAAACCATTCCCCCTGCTCTGACCACCCCAAGCCCTTGGGAACAGCCCCTCCCCAGCTCTCCTGTCGCCTCCTTCATCAAAAGCTCTGCAAAACAAACAACACAAACTAAACCCTGACCTCTCACACGTGACAGGAGAGACCCTGAATCCCAAACGGGTTGATTTTGCTGCTTGTTTTCATTCAAAAGAAAAACCCAAGGAGAGTTGAAGCAACGGATCCCGCTCCAGAGCGCTTTGCTCCGTGCCAGAGCTGCACGCAATGATCCCACGACACAGGGCTCATGTGGATTTCAAGCCTCCGGGTTCTCACTGCCGGGGTACTACGCTCACCACTGATTAATTCAGGAGCTTGGCAGCCAGGAGAGCTCTGCCTGCAACGGTGCCAATGGGAATTACTCAAGCACGGAGACATCTCCGAGCACGAAGCTGCGAGGAGAAGCCGCAGACAGAAGGCAGCCTTCAATATTTGTCACTTAGCTACACATCACAACAGGAGTAGAGAGCACACGTACCCACCGCCCCGTGAGGCTGGTGTTGGGCTGGTTTAGGGTTAAAAAGAGAGTCAGTTCTATCGCTATGGTTCCTACCGTCTCTGTTCCGCTCAAGACTCGTTCAGAGGTTGTATCCTTGGCATCTTTGAACGGATCGATGCTGATGACTCCTGTTCCCAACCCGGGCTCCTCTTTTCAAGGTTGTACTCAGACAGCCAAACCACGGTGAGAATGGCACTCGAGGTGTTTCCTAGCAGAGGGTAAATAGAGTTTCAGCTGATGGTGGCACACTCATTCCATCTGGAAACAGCTTCCTCTAGCTGTTCCGACAAGACTGAGTCAGAAAGCAGCTTGAGAGGGAAGGGTTTCAATTCTCTTGCATTCTGGAGAGCAGGTAGGTTAATCCCCACCTGTTGGGCAGGTAATAGAGGCAGGCTGTGAATTTGGGAATGCAGCAGGAACAGCAGAAAAGTTTGCTTCACATGCCCGGTTAGAGGATCACAGAATCCTTAGGGATCGGAAGGGACCTCCAAAGATCCTCCAGTCCAGTCCCCCTGCCACAGCAGGATCACCCAGACCCAGTGGCACAGGAACACAGCCAGGCGGGGCTGGAACGTCTGCAGAGAAGGAGACTCCACAGCCCCCCTGGGCAGCCTGGTCCAGTGCTCCAGGACCCTCCCTGGGAAGAAGGTCCTGCTGAGACTGAGATGGATGCGTTGCCACAGTTTTAAGGAGAACTGGCTAGAGCTATGGTCTGTCTCTTCATGTGTTTTCCCAGACTCTGTGCTCGCAAGCAGTTAAAAAACAACTTCCTAACAGCTCTGCTATCAAGGTGACTTTGATTCCGATTGCCCCAGTCCTCTGTGGCTGCTTCCTGCAGCTCTTTAAACCCGCTGGGGTGTGTGACTTTGTTTATTAGAGAAACCACTGGGTTTGGGGCTGCCTTAGATCTTGCAGAAGACAGTTCAAAGCTGTCAGTGCCTTTAAAGGGAGAAGGGAGGAAGGTAGAAGAAAAAAGCAAGGTAGCCAGAGAGCGATAGGAAAGCGGCAGATGTCAGGGCTCTCCCCTGAATCACACCAGGCAAAGCTAAGTCAGTGCAGGGTAAGACAAGGAATTCAGTTCCTATCCAGGTGGAAGGTGGGAATTTGTTCCCAGCTGCTCATGGAAACCTCCTGAGCTTGCGGACTACACTTCTTCCCCCCCCCCAGGTCAGAGGGGTGGGTTGTTTGGAACAGGGGTTCCTAAGCCTAAAGCTTGGCTAAGAGTCAGCCCCCCCACACACTCCTTCAGCCCCAGTCCCCTCAGTCTGGCTCCAAAAGAACTCCCAAGAAACCAGGTGAGCGCTCAGCAGTCAGGTCTTGACAGGATTTTGGCAGCAAGATTTGTTTGGAGCCTTCCTGACTTTCTGTCAGGACTTCAGCGAGGCTGAAAAACTCTGCTAAATATTTGATTTTCAGGAGGCGACCTTCTCCAACAGCAGAATTCTGTTCAGCTGAAGAGTTTCCATCGAACTTCTCTCTCCTTGGCACATCTGACCTTCCAGCAGCTCTCTCCCACTAGTTCTGACACATATGGCTCAACTCGGTGCCACCAAGTACTTCATCTTTACTAACATGTTCCTTCAGAGTGAGAGACGAGAACACAACACTTAAAAGTCACTGTCTCCTCCAACTCGTGGCATGTCTCTCCGTTCCCTTGACGCGCACATCATACCTCTTCCACCACCGCCCAGCAGGAGGGGGCTAGGGCAATCAAGGAGTTCGTGGTTTGAAAGCCAGGCAGACACGTTCTCACCCAAAACCCCTCTCCAAACTCCCCTCAACCCTTCATCTCATCCGTTCATCTGGTTTGAAAAACCCGGCGACGCCAACCTGGCGTTGAAATCGGTGGAATCTGGTTTCTAATTAAGCCGAAACGAGCAGCGCTGTTCACTGAACCCCAGCAGTAGCTGGGGGATTGAGTGAGTTACCTTCTTCTATTATACTCTAATCGTGTTATAGAGAGAGGCTTTCATGACCTTTAGAGCCACTTGAGAATCTAATAACCAGCACCAGGTCCAACTCTGTCAGCAGCAGAGATTGTTATCAAGGCAGCACAGCCCCACCGTACTGGGCTGCTATGCTTTGCTCTGTCTCCTCCGTGTAATCCTGAGGGTTTTAAACGTCCTAACACTTATTTTTACACCATATATTAAGCTGTTGCTTAGTGAAGCAACTGCAACGCTCAACATATATCTCCCGCTATATATAGTGCGTGGACTGGTGCCACTAACCTCCTGGTTTCCATGGTTTTCTGTTGTTCTCCAGAGATCCAGGCTGGTTTTACATCGCGTGTTATGCGGCGCTTGGGGAGGAGGAATTGTCAAGGCAATCACAACGAGAGAGAGAAGACAGAGAGACAGAGAGCTGGGACCTCCAAGATGTTATTGCTGGCTGTTGAACTGGGAGCAGTGGGTTAAAACGAGACACTGAGAAGCTGGATGCTATGAGTCTATTTGTGCTTCTGTCACCAATGCATTAGCCAACGCGAGGAAATCGCTTGCCTCACTGGAAAACAGCACGGAAAGATTCGTCTCGGAAGGATTGGGGCAAAACCCCCTGGTTTCTGTAACTCCCCCACCTGATTAGGATTTGGGTTTTGATTGTTTTGGTAGAAATGCGTCTTTGAAAACGGTTGGGTTTCATTTCTCTGGTAAAAAACCTAATTCAAAGGGCCTTCAATCCCACAGAGCTGCTTGAAACTGGAAAAAAACCACTATTGTGGGGTTTTTCTCAAACAAAAAGGGCACTTTGAGGCAAACAGATGCAGAGAGTCAACTATTTTCTGCTGGGGAAAAATCTTCCCAGGAAATTTTATTAACATATCTGCTAGAGCATGGCTGAGCTATAGGGGTTGGACTCAAAGGTCTTTTTCAGCCTAAATGATTCCATGATTCTATCTTCCCAAAACAAGGAGCCCAGAGTGAAATGTGGGCACGTGAGGGATGGGATTAACCCCCCTCATTTAAATGATGCCAGGGCTGGGCACAATGGGCAGAAGCCAACGGGATGAGGTTGAACAGGGCCAAGAGCAGGGTCCTGCACTTTGGCCACAAGAACCCCCTGCAGCTACAGCCTGGGGGATGAGTGGCTGGAGAGCAGCCTGGCAGAGAGGGACCTGGCAGCACTGGGTGACAACCAGGTGCCAGCTGGGTGCTCAGGTGGCACCCAATGGCATCCTGGGCAGTGGCGAAGTCCCCATCCCTGGAGGTGACGAAGGACAGACTGTAGATGGCACTTAATGCCCTGGTCTTAGCTGATTGTGGTGCTGTCAGGGGCTGGGCTGGGCTGGCTGAGCTCAGAGGGCTTTGCCAGCCTCAGGAATTCCGTGATGGTACGGATGTGACTGCTGTTGTTCCCACAGTTCCCTGCTTAGAGAAAGAGAAGCTCTGATGGTCCAGCCGGTTGCTAACACTCTCTCTATTGGCTTTCAAAGTTGTTATAATAAATATTTGCTTATTATAGTATTTGCTTCTTGTCGTGTTTGTGTTCCTCTTAAGAAATAAACCAACAAACCCCGAGGGACACTGTGTAGTGACGATGCCATTCACTTCACTTCATTCTGGGGGAGAATATCCTTAAATATTAGATAAAGCTAAGTTCCCGATCGATTCTCTCTTAAAGAAGGTCCTCACTGAGAACATGATGATTTCAGCAGGCTTTTTGTTCAAGAAATGCTCTGTTCCTCATGCTTTCAGCTCCGTTGATCCACTTGTGTGCAGTCTGAGGCACTGCCTTCACCTGGATCTCTGGACGAGCTGCATCCCAGCAGCAGCTGCTGGCTGCGCCATCACTGACAGCATCTTCCCGTTTCCAGGACTGAAATGCTGCACCCGCTGACATTTTCGATGACAAGAGAAAGGGCTGAAAGGGGGAAATGCTCGTATATTTCCAGAGCTGAGGCAGTCATCCTGGCGAGCACCGGTGGGACGGATATCGGTGCATGACATCTAGTGGTAGATGAAAGGGATCCATCGATCTGTGCTCCCAAGGGAAGGTGCTGAGATGACTGCGCCCGCCTGTAGCCAGCACAAGGAAATATTACCCTCATCTAAAACCAGGTGGTTGTAGAAGACAAAGGGAGTCCTGATGCATCCCTGGACAATAGATCCAGGCAGTGTCACGGGCTGTTTTCTATTTGAAGGGATAGGCTGTGTTTTCATCACTGATTTCTGTCTCCGTTGTAGACGTGGAGAGGTGTTTGTTTAGACAGGTTAAAGCTTCCTCCAGCAGTGCTCACTGAAAGATCCATCACGAGTAACACACGGGGTGATGTAAGGACCACAAAGCCCTTGCTCTGAGTATCTGTTCTCTGTATTTTTTCATGGGACCAGCGAACCAAACCACAGCTGTAAAGCTAGATAGCTCTTTCCACATCCACATCCCGCTCAGGCACTCACAACCACGGAATCTCTTGGGGTGGAGGAGATCTTTGGGATCATCCAGCCCAACCGTGAAGCCAGCACTGCCAGGGCACCACTGAACAGGCTCATGTTGTCCCAGTTTAACCATTTCAAGTCACTGGTGGGTGTTCTCAGCAGAGGGGAAAAGGCTCAGCTTTCTGAGTCCCCTTCACTACATTTTTAGGTTTGTTTCTTCCCTTCACCATCCTTTTCCCTCTTGGCTAACACTGCTCCTAAAACCTCTTGGATGTTTCTTTTCAGAACTACTTTTCCAAAGGACTTTACTGGGAACTGATTTGTTGCAGAGTTATTTTGTCTGACCTGATTAAAAAACCCAACCCCAACAGAAACCAAACCAAAACAACCCCTCAAAATTCTTTCTCAAGCCTAAAAGTTGGAGATGTCCCTGCTCACTGCAGGAGCTTTGGACTACATGACCTTCCTGCATCCCTAACCCCAAACCTTTGTCTAGGATTCAGTACCAAGGCACAAGAAGTTCAAAGTGGGGAAGATGCAGTAACATTTGGTCTGGACAAAACACCCCGCACGGCTCATGAGGCACCCGATTCTCTGTCTGAAATGAGTTTGCAGAGGAGTTCACACCTGGTAACAGAATCTTTACTGGCAACTCTCAGCATCATAGAATGATCGAGGCTGGCAAAGCCCTCTGAGCTCCTCCAGCCCAGGCCAGGACCTGACATCACCCCAGCAGCCAGAGCAGGGCACTCAGGGCCACAGCCAGGCTGTCCTTCAACACCTCCAGACACGGGGACTCCCCCAGTGCCCTGGGCAGCCCAGTCCAGGCTCTGAGCACCCTTTCCCTGAGGAAGGGCTTCCTAACAGCCAACCTAACCCTTCCCTGGCAGCTTCAGGCCCTGCCCTCTCATCCTGGCACTGGGTGCCTGGGAGAAGATCCCGACCCTCAGGTGTCTACTTTCACTCTGCAAAGGTCCCCTAAAAAAAAAACCTAGCTGGTTTAATCGGATACTAAACAGACCCGATGGGAAATCCTTGGGAGACAATGTCCAGCTCTGGAGAGGCACTGGTTTCTTTCCATCAAGGACAATGAAGTCAAGAGCAGAGGAGGTTTATCAGGGACAGGAGACACGTGGTGGTACCGGTGTGGCTGAACACAGGTGGAAAAGCAGGGCTGGTAGAGAGAATCTGCCGAGGCTCAGGTGATGCTGAGACAAACGCCTACACAAATAGGCACAGGCATGAGTCTGAGCGCTGGCTCTGAACTCTCCCTCCTGCTCCGTGCAGCAGTAATAACCATTAACCTTTTCTGAGGGCTGGGTGCACGGCTCCCTCGCCCAGCGCAACGGCAACGCCGTCGGAGGGACAGAACAGAGCGCAGGAGGAACAGAAATGATCTGTGAAAGGACAGCACGGAATGGGATTTCTCCTGAGCCTCCTCCACTAACCATGACCTTTGCAGAGCCCTGCGATTCACTGAGAGCTCCTACAGCTGCTAAAGGAAATGTTAGGGAAATATTTGTTATCTCCTGTGAAACAACAGGGCAGAATGAATTGCTCTGGGGAAACAGAGGAGCTTGCAATCAGCATCTCTTTACTCAGGTGGGTTATTTCTGGTACCTCTGCAGGGCACAGCACTAGAACCTCCCTCACCGTGTCCTGTCTGGAAAGGGGCAAATGAAACACAGGCTGAAGACTCCTGACCCATTTTATCCTAGAATCATAGAGTCATTAGGGATGGGAAAGGACCTCAAAAGATCATCCAGCCCAGTCCCCCTGCCACAGCAGGATCCCCCAGACCCAGTGGCACAGGAACACAGCCAGGCGGGGCTGGAATGTCTGCAGAGAAGGAGACTCCACAACCCCCCTGGGCAGCCCCTTCCAGTGCTCCGGGACCCTCCCTGGGAAGAAGGTCCTGCTGATACTGATAGGGAACCTCCTCTGTTCCAGCTGGCACCCAGTGCCCCTTGTCCTGTAAGAGCCTGGCTCCATCCTCCTGACACCCACCCCTCACAGCTTTATAGACAGGAATGAGGTCCCCCCTCAGCCTCCTCTTCTCCCAGCTCCAGAGCCCCAGCTCCCTCAGCCTTTCCTCAGCAGGGAGATGCTCTCCTTCCTTCATTCTCTTCGTTGCTCTATGCTGGACACCCTCCAGCAGCTCTGTGCCCTTCTGGAGCTGAGGGGCCCAGACCTGGACACAGGACTCCAGATGCAGTCTCACCAGTGCAGAGTAGAGGGGCAGAAGAACCTCTCTCAATCTGCTAACCCCAGCTCTTCTAATTGCTGCTGCTCCCCTTCAGTACCATGGGAAACCACTGAAAGACTGAGTAAAGGAGAAGCAAGTGGCCACCCTGCAGGGAAAACTGCCCAGAAAACGCTCATTCCTGAAGTTCCTCCTGCTTTTCCTGCTTTGATCCACACACACACACATAGGGTTTCTCCCTGACTGTCTCCACGGTAACAGCAGCATCAGACATTTGCTGCTGCTGCATGGTTTGGAAGATGCCTTTGCTCAAGGAACCACTCACCCAACCGTTCTGGGGCTTGGATGGAGCAGCATCACTGGCTGGAGACTCTCCCAGTGACCAAAGAGCCAAGAGCCAGCAGAGACAGGGGGCTGCATCCCCATTTCTTTTGGCTGCAGGTGGTTTATGCTGCCAACAGCACGTACAGGCTGGTCAGAGGGATGGAGTGCACGCGGGTTCATTTGTTCCAGGCACTGTGCTAGCCAAGTGCACAAACAGCACTTTGACCCCTGTAGGATTTGATGGAAGAGGAAGGTGCTAAATGCATCTGGAGAAGCAAAAAGTCCTCTGCTCCATCAATCCCAGTGGAAGTCGCTGGGAAGTCTTCTCTCTGCTAGTAAGTTCCTTCCTGAGTTGGGAAGTAGAAGCCTGGAGATGACTACCACATGTGTTCAAAGATCATGGTTAAAGGGCTTCCTGGAAGACAGGTGAAGAAATAAATCCATTGTCTTCTCTACAGTTCACTCACACAGAGCTCATGGACCTGATGGACGTCAGCGACACTGGTGTCAGATATTCACAATCAGAGAATCACTGAGGCTGGCAGAGCCCTCTGAGCTCCTCCAACCCAGCCCAGGACCTGACAGCCAGCAGCCAGACCAGGACATCTCTTGAAGTGAGGGGCCCAGCACTGCCTCCTCTTCTCCAAACTCACCCTGCCCAGCTCCCTCAGCCTCTCCTCACACGACTGGTTCTCTCAGCCCCTCCTGAGCTGGGTAGCTCTGCTCTGGACCCATTCCAGCATCTCCATGTCTTTCCTATGGTGAGGAGCCTAGAACATTCTTCCCTCAAACAGATTCTTGACCTATGAAGGAATGACCTTCTGCAGAGATTTGAAGAGAGTACTTGAGAGCAAGGGTGAATGAGAACACAAAGCAAATCTACTCCAATTAACGGAATTTAATGAGAAGCAACCTTAGGGATCAAAACCAGTTGCTCTGGAGCAGAATACCCTGGACTCATCACATACTGACCCTGTTCAAACCAGTGGTGATGATGTACGAGCTTCTACTTCCAGCACGATGCATGAGGAGTTTCAAAGCCTGGGCTCATCTAGCATCTCCCTGCCTTTCCTCTCATGAGGGACCCGGAACTGTATTCTATCATTGCTGCTCTACTCATTTTAATTCAGAATTACTGGTTTTTCCTTTTTAACCTTCTAAAGTGAAGAAAAACCACAGCTGCTGCACAATGGGGAGTTGTCCAGGCACCCAGAAACAGGATTTACTGGGTCTGACTGGGTTTTCCCAAGAGAGTGGTTCAGGCTGGTAACCTCAGGACACGGGACAACCCCCCTGATCTCAGGCTCGAGCGATGGAGCTGGCATTCAGCCTTCCAAGTTTATGCCGTCAGAGCAGCCACATTTTTCATCCTCAGCTTCCCCATGGCATTTTGTCCCAGAGCTGCGGATCCACAGCCCTTTAGGAAATAAATCTACTTCTGCCATAGATCCTGGCAAACAAACAGAGCAGGGACTGGCAGCGAGAGAGAGGAAGACAGATTTTGCTCAAGGACTCGGGGAGCAGAGATCCTGCTGACAGAGAAACTGCCGTGGGCTCTTTAAGGTCCATGCAGAGCAGGAAGCCCAACGCACAGTAAATGTCAGGGCATTGCCTTTATTTGCTCTTTATATACTGCTCAAATGGTCCCCATAAAACACCGTCCCTCCAGTGCCCTTCTTCATTCATCAGTCGTGTGCAGAGAGTTCATTCTATATTGGATGGGGGGCTGGCTGCCTGCTTGCTGCCCACAGCAGCCGTTTGCCTTCCTATAAACCTTTCAACCTCTAGGACTGGTGGAACTGCTTCGCTTATAAAGGATGCTTGTGCCCCCAGCAGTCAGCGAAGGCCACTGCCTGGGCTGTTTGCTACCTCTGTTCCTCTACTTCCCCTGTTTCTACTACTGACAGTAAGTTAGGGCAACTCATCTGGTGCTGAGAGAGCTGCATCAGTACTTCGTGATCCTGTGCTTAAACCAAGCTTTTCATAGAATCCTAAGGGATGGGAAGGGACCTGGAAAGATCATCCAGTCCAATCCCCCTGCCACAGCAGGATCACCCAGACCAGGTGGCACAGGAACACAGCCAGGCGGGGCTGGAACTTCTGCAGAGAAGGAGACTCCTACATTTAGACCAGAATCACAGCATCATTTCTAACCTAAATGAAAGGAAAGATCTTCAAGCTCAGTAGTTCCAACCACAACCCTAACTGTCCAAGGTCACCTTTAAACCTCCAGGTCTCCACGACTGTTAAACACATCCAGAGATGCTGATTCAACCCCCTCTATCAGTGTTGAATCTCTCTTGAGGGGGAGATTCAAAACAGAAGAGGGGAGGGGAAACAAAAGAAGAGGGGAAGCAAAAGGAGAGGGGAAGGAAGAAGAGAAGGAAAAAGAGAAGGAAAAAGAGAAGGAAGAAGAGAAGGAAGAAGAGAAGGAAGAAGAGAAGGAAGAAGAGAAGGAAGAAGAGAAGGAAGAAGAGAAGGAAGAAGAGAAGGAAGAAGAGAAGGAAGAAGAGAAAGAAGAAGAGAAGGAAGAAGAGAAGGAAGATGAAAGTAAGAAGAACATGTCTTAGAAAAAGGAGAATAAAAAGAAGAAAAAGAAGAAAATGAAGAAGGAAGGAAGAAGAAAGGAAGAAGAAAGCCTCCCCCCACCCCCCCCGCAGCCATCCCATTTGACTTTCTAATGATGCCAGTCTCAGAGGAGAGCAGAGATGGAAATGAGAAAGGCTGAGCTCTCGGGATGCAGTCACTCTTGCTGTCATCGCCTTTATGGCTTTTCAGCAGGCCACAAAAGGCCAAGCCACTGGCATACGAATGAGCCACAGTCATGGCCCCTCCGAGGAAGCAGGAGGCATCAGCCCTCCCCACTTTGGCTCCTAATAGCTTTTTCCTGCTCAGTAATTTCTCACCGTAATGGAAAAATCAGACAAACAACGACAAATGGTCCTTCCTCCCCATCCCCTCCCTCCTCCCCTTTGATCCTTCCTCTGTTTTGTTGGAGAACTGGAAGATGCAATGAGTGACAGGAATAGGTGGGTGAACCCCTCTTGGAGGGAGTTTTACAGACATCAGCTAGACATCTGAATGAAATATGTGACGCTGTTATAGGTGTGGAGAGACCTGAGAGATAGGAATGGGGGGGATGGGATGGGGGGGACTGGGTTACGGGGACAGAGAGTGCAACCAGTGGTGGAATTCCTTGGGAAAATGAGACTGGATGGAGATTTTAATTGATGCCCTCACTGCATAGAAGCTGTATCTGATCTTTTCCTGGCAAAGACACTAAACCCACCTTGCAGAGATCTCTGCTGCGATACAGACACACATTTCCAGCCCTGTATTTACTATGCTGACACGTTGTTCTGTCTCCCTCAGGAGCTGCAAGATTTCCAGTCATAGCAAAGCCTAACAGCAGGAGATTTCAGATGTTGGAGAGAAGCTCTGTGGTACCCAGCAAAGCACTGTGGGGGTACTGCAGGCAGGTTTGCACTGGCACCAGTAGCATTCCCACAGGATGGAACAGAATTACACCATCACAGAAGCACTGAGGCTGGCAAAGCCCTCTGAGCTCCTCCAGCCCAGCCCAGCACCTGGCATCACCCCAGCACCCACACCAGGGCACTCAGGGCCACAGCCAGGCTGTCCTTCAACACCTCCAGACACAGGGACTCCCCCACTGCCCTGGGCAGTCCAGTCCAGGCTCTGAGCACCCTTTCCATGAGGAAGGGCTTCCTAACAGCCAACCTAACCCTCCCCTGGCAGCTTCAGGCCCTGCCCTCTCGTTATGCCACCAGTTGCCTGGGAGAAGGCATCACATACTGGCCCTGTTCAAACCACTGGTGATGATGTATGAGCTTCTACTTCCACCACGATGCATGAGGAGTTTCAAAGCCTGGGCTCATAAGGGAGCCTGGGTAAGCCCCAACGCAGAGAAATTCACTCTTCTCTGACAGAAACACTAAGTGTGGACAAGTTTGAGAGCAACCCACGCAAGGTTTTATTTTAACACCAGAGAGATAAATCCTGAGTTAGACTTTCGAGCAATAATTATTGCTGACAAGTGTTTGGACACGGTCTAGACAAATACAGACAGTGAAACTAGAATCGTTGTTGTTTCCATAACTCCTCCTCACCTGAAAATTTCTCCCTGGAAGGGAACACTGGGTCAGTATTCAGGATCTCCCTATTTTCCAGGTAGCCAAAATAAAGATGCATAATGCAAGGGACCAAACGCATCTGATACGGTGACTGCTAGGGTGCTTAATGTAGCTAAGCATGGTGGACGTCTTGATGAATGACTTTCAGTCAGCTTATTGATTACATAGAGATAGGGGCAAAACAAGGCTGATTCTCAAACAATTCATTCATCAAAACAGGGCTGTTCCACTCCTAACATTATTCATGAGGAGTAGTTGGAATAATTTGACCTGCAATGCATTATTTAAGAGGAATAAATACTTAAACCCGATAGATCTAATCAAAGGGGATTTAACTACTGCTTGTCACCAAATAATCCAGTGTCAGTTGTCCTTTCCTGTTGAATGAATCAACATAACGAGTGCCTGCTGAAGCCAAAGGAACCATCATTTATCAGCGAGGCCATAAATTCATACTGTACGTGTGAGAATGAGAGTACAGGCACCTCGGTTTTACAGCCGGTGTGTCCAGCGTGGAGCAATGAAGAGGATGAAGGAAAAAGTACAGCTGCTTGATGAGGAAAGGCTGAGGGAGCTGGGGCTCTTGAGCTGGGAGAAGAGGAGGCTGAGGGGGGACCTCATTCCTGTCTCTGAATCTGTGAGGGGTGGGTGTCAGGAGGATGGAGCCAGGCTCTGCTCAAGGGCATCTGGGGACAGGACAAGGGGCACTGGGTGCCAGCTGGAACAGAGGAGGTTCCCTCTCAATATCAACAGGACCTTCTTCCCAGGGAGGGTCCCAGAGCACTGGAAGGGGCTGCCCAGTGGGGTTGTGGAGTCTCCTTCTCTGCAGACGTTCCAGCCCCCCTGGCTGTGTTCCTGTGCCACTGGGTCTGGGTGATCCTGCTGTGGCAGGGCGATTGGATTAGATGATCCTTTGAGGTCCCTTCCAGTCCCTAATAATTCTATGAGTTGCCTCCCCTCTTGTCTTCTGCAGACAAAAAAGCTGCCCTGTGCTGCGTTTGCCTTGCTGAATTTCACGTTAAGGTGGAAAGTAAATGTGGCAGCGCCGTGGCAGGTGAAGCAAACACAGAGAATTTATACCCGCAGAAAAGCCATCCCAGCTAATTAGATATCTGGAAAGTGATTTAAATATACATCACTTGGATAGTTACGTCTGCAATTTGTCTTTGCTTATTTACCTCCTGCTTTTTCCCCCCCATTCCTCTGAGGGCGTGTAAAGATTGGAAAACATCAGTTACGGATGAGAGCGCCCCGGTGCAATCTCGGCGTCGGCGGAATTAGAAACAATAAGGCTGGATCTTTAAAGATTTGAAGGAAGAGAAAGTCTTGTAACAGCTACACTGCTTTTGCTACTTGAGAGTAAAAGAACCCGTGGACAGTAATTTGAGAGAAGTGGAAATGGCAAATACATCCCCATTCTGCACCTGAAACAGGTACTGGGTAATATCCTGTGGGATGGAAGCGGAAAATTAGAGCAAAAGACCCTGCAACGTATCCTAAATTTAAAGAATTTCAGATCTGCAGGCATGAATAATGTGTAAGTGAAGAGCTGGAATTAACTGGCTGAAAAGCTCGCTGAAACTTTAATGGCAATATTTAATAAGTCCTGCAAAACTGGGGGAATTAAAAAGAGCTGGAGGACTGCCATTTCCATCCCATTACCAGGTAAAAAGTACAAATGGGCACCTTCAGGCTGCAGACGGAGCTGGATGGGTAATTCCTGGCTCTGTTGGGTGGGTTGGGCACATTATACTTGGAGATAGAGTTTTCTAAACCGACCTTTTAGGGTGTAATGACACCGTGATCAAAACACCGGCGGGGCCGGCACACGACAACACCTCTATGGGGTTTACAATCAGGACACGGAGTAATTAGTGTCAGTAACGACAACTATTACTGTGAATTAACATTTTTAAGACTTGTGTGTTGTTTATTATCAAATTATATTTATTATTATTCTTTAATAAACTTTAATAAATGTTTGTTATATCTATTCTATGTCTTGTATTGAAGTATCAGACATCAGCCTGAGAGAGAAGTCAGTTGTTAAGGCAGACTCTTGGTTGTTGGATGAAAATGCTTTCTAGGGTATCTGGTGGATCTGTCTACACTTCAGGATTAGATTACTCACTTCACTGAGAGTCAGACAGGAATTTGCTTGATTAGACCTATAAAGTTTTGATGCTGGTTTTGCTTTCTAATCTTTTTCTAAAACACAGAGTGCATCAAACAGACCAGTTCAGGTTGGAAGGGACCTTAAAGGTCATCTCATTCCAACCCCCCTGCCATGAGCAGGGACACCCCCCACCAGACCAGGGTGCTCAAGGCCCCAGCCAGTCTGGCCTTGAACACTGCCAGGGAGCTGGGGGGCAGCCACAACCTCCCTGGGCAACCTGGTCCAGGGTCTCAGCACCCTCATTGTGAAGAATCCAGCTTAATTAAAAAACTTTAGACTTAATAAATTGTACGATGTAAGTGATCACTAACAGTAAAACAGAGTGATCTGGTGGTTCTGCCTGGCCTTAAGCACATCTGAATGCAGGCTTTAAAGTTCTTCCTGAATGAGGGAAGAACAGATCATCCCTCTTTCCACTCAGCAGCAGGGGAAAATATCAGCTGAGATGTTTATTCTTTAGGCATCTAAGGTCTTGTGTCTCTCTCTAAATTCACACTGCCTTGTGTAGTTCTACCATATCGGTTATACCTCAGTTTGTTTATCAACATTTTCAACTCCTGGGCCCCTCAGTTCCAGAAGGACTCAGAGCTGCTGGAGGGTGTCCAGTGTAGAGCAACAAAGATGCTCTACACTGAGAAGGGAAGAGAGGAAGGAGAGCAGCTCCCTGATGAGGAAAGGCTGAGGGAGCTGGGGCTCTTGAGCTGGGAGAAGAGGAGGCTGAGGGGGGACCTCATTCCTGTCTATAAATCTGTGAGGGGTGGGTGTCAGGAGGATGGAGCCAGGCTCTGCTCAAGGGCATCTGGGGATAGGACAAGGGGCACTGGGTGCCAGCTGGAACAGAGGAGGTTCCCTATCAATCTCAGCAGGACCTTCTTCCCAGGGAGGGTCCCGGAGCACTGGACCAGGCTGCCCAGGGGGGCTGTGGAGTCTCCTTCTCTGCAGATGTTCCAGCCCCGCCTGGCTGTGTTCCTGTGCCACTGGGTCTGGGTGATCCTGCTGTGGCAGGGGGGTTGGACTGGATGATCTTTCGAGGTCCCTTTCAATCCCTAAGGATTCTATGAATCTGTTGGACTTCTTTTCCTCTGGACCCTAAAACAACAACCTGGTTTGGGCATGAAAATTCAAGTCACCCTTGGGATAGAAAAGGTACCAGAGGATGCGTACAGTCCTGATAAACTGAAAGGACCTCAGGACCACCGCATTTCAGTGATGCTGAAGCCTTTCCATGACCCTCGGTCACGGTTTGATGGGCTAATAAATCCAAACAGGAATCCCATGAAGAAGAGAGCTACCTGTTTATAGCTAGATGAGCACAGTGATTGTACAGTCGATTTTCTTAACTCTAGAAGAATTTACTAAAACCATCCCAGCTCCACTGAGGAGCAAAAGCACCGGGGTTCTTGCAGAGGTGACAGATCTGCTCTGACAGAAATATCTGCGCACTGACAGTGCTCTGCACCACTGTGAATTCGAAGATGAAAGATGAGTATCTGAAATAGAGAACGGGTACTCCTGAAGCATCCCTGTTTGAAAACTATATATACAAGCACACAGCTTTTCAACGATGATTCTCTTCTCCCCCCCCACCCCAAGTATTGAAAGCTATAAGTCATTACCATGGCAACTGTTTGCATCACCATACTCCTTTCCCCTCCAGCTATTTCAGTGTCATGAAATCCTGGCTAATACTTTAATATTCCCTATCTTTTAAGCCCATATGCATTTCAGTATCTCATTTACTTAAACAAATCTTGTCTGACAAAGGAGGAAAACTTACAGGACAATAAACAACACCATTAATTACCCCGCGGAGCAGCCAGCCGCTCTGTTTGTCAGCAACATTCCGCCTTCCAACCAACGGCGCCCGGTAATTAAGCGGGAGCATGGGTTATTATTAGAACACACATCCTTCTCCCTTACGTTTATTTAGAATAAAGAAAAGTGAGGTTGCGTTTATCACTGCCGTGGCCTTCATCCTGCTGAAACAAAGCAAGAGGGAATGGCCAAGAAAAAGGGGGGAAGTCCGGGAAGTCACTATGGCAACCGAAATGTCATTCGTTAGGGTTTGCTCATTAGAGATTGGTTTAATAAAAGATGGGGGGGGAAAGAGGGGGGGAAAGCCCTCTACATTGAAGAGAGTCATCAATTACAGAGTTTTTAATTCCTGAAAATCAGTTGGAGGGGTTAGAAGTTCGGGGGCTGCCTCTTAAACCTCTTACAGACACGATGGCGACCCACATCGAGTAGTTCTCACTCATCTTAGAAGCCGCCCCGAAGGACAGGGTTAAGTGGGCATGGTTGGCAGTTGGGCTGGGTGATCCTCTAGGTCTCTAGCAACCCTAATGATTCCATGATTCTAAGTCTTCCTGCGCAGAAGGCATCACAATCTCATTCTGGGCTTGGAAATACTAGAATCACTCTAGATCTACTAGTCTACAATTAAACACAACTTCCCCAAGTACCAGGAGAGGGTGGGCACGGACCTGGTGGAGAGCAGGGGAGGAGAAAGGGACCTGGGGGTCCTAGTGGCCAGCAGGATGACCCTGAGCCAGCAATGCGCTCTGGTGGCCAAGAGGGCCAACAGCATCCTGGGGGG
>VZRI01005452.1:96776-113812 GCA_013397515.1 Upupa epops | reverse complement strand
GCAGTCTCCTCTTCTCCAGGCTGAACAGCCCCAGCTCTCTCAGCCTGTCCCCATAGCAGAGGTGCTCCAGCCCTCCCCTCATCCTCGTGGCCCTCCTCTGGACACCTTCCCACAGCTCAATCTCCTTCCTGTGCTGGGGGCTCCAGAACTGGACGCAGGACTGCAGATGGGGTCTCACGAGAGCAGAATAGAGGGAGAGGATCCCCTCCCTTACCCTACTGGTCCCACTTCTCTTGCTGCAGCTGAGGATGGGGCTGGCTTTCTGGGCCACGAGCAAACATTTCTGGCTCCTGTTGAGTTTTTCTCCTCACGGCTGCTCTCACTGTTCCCCACCCATCCCGTGTTTGTGCTGTTGGAGGAGCAGGCATGAGGCCCAGGTATGAAGCTGTGATAGGGCAGCTTCCTCTTAGTCTTCCCCCCAACCCCTTATTTCCCTTTAATTTGTGTGTTCTGCTCTGTTATTCAACAGACACTAAGAGCAGATCTCTGTTTATTGCTCTTGATGCAGCACCAGAGAGAGAATAATCTCCTTACATTAAAGCTGATACCTAAAGAGCCTCGGCTAGAATTAAAAATTATATATTTAAAAGATTCTACAACAGACCCCTGGGGTTTGAGCAACTTTTGTTGCCAGGGCAACCGTGTGTAATGGTGCTATTGGAGGTTCTTTCCCTTCCTTTTGTGATGGTTTGGGGATGGTTTGGGTTTCTACCATGAGCAAATGCAACCAGAAGGATGTTTACTTAATGACTGAATAGCTAAGAGCTGCTTAATTTCTGCTTTGGTCTGTTCAGATGTCAGTGTTTAAAGGGACCCTCCAAGTCTTTCCCTTCACGCCACGTGGCACAGGATGAAATGAGCAGGAAGCCTAATTGTTTCCTTCAGTTTGACTGCTAATCAAGCACTTGGGGAGCTACCTTCACAGTTAAACTGATCCAGTGATACAGGGCTGCACACAGAACCAATCTGACTGCTGGTACTTCAATTTCATTCCAATTACAGCTCTTCTGGTCAGCTGGGGAAAGGACAAGGGGCACCGGGTGCCAGCTGGAACAGAGGAGGTTCCCTCTCAATATCCATCTCGATCTCAGCAGGACCTTCTTCCCAGGAAGGGTCCCAGAGCACTGAAACAGGCTGCCCAGGGGGGTTGTGGAGTCTCCTTCTCTGCAGACGTTCCAGCCCCGCCTGGCTGTGTTCCTGTGCCACTGGGTCTGGGTGATCCTGCTGTGGCAGGGGGACTGCACTGGATGATCTCTCGAGGTCCCTTCCCATCCCTAGTGATGGGATACGTTACACCTAGCTAAATCACACAGGATCCCCAGAACTACTGTTAAAAGAAGAGAATTCTTAGGTCTTGGCTGGGTGGCAACTCCTTTCCATCAACAAGTCACCCATAGTTACCAGGATAGGGAAAAAGACAGCAGTTTGCTTCCTCTCTGAAAGGAGAGAAAGAAATGAGTCCTAAGAAATTAGTATACCCTTTTTCCTGTCACCCACTACTCCTCCTTCTTGCCATGTTTATGCTTTATCCACTCAAAGAGTGAAAACTAAGCACCAGCAGACACTAAATGAGAGAGAATGATGTAACACACAGTCTGATTTTATACGTGCCCTGGTTTGCTCTGGAAAACCTTATACATCCCCCTTTATGGATGGCTCTGACCTTTCCTATCCATGTAGATCGTTCAGCTGAAGCGGTGGTTACTTGTGATGAAGCCCACCTACTTGAGTCCTCTATTTCAGGAAGGGATGATTCACTCCTTGTTGTGCCTCTCTTGCTGTTGACTACGGATGAAGCATAAGGGAGTAGTCATCTAAAATAAGACATCTCTGCTAAGCTAAAGTTAGGCCGGAGGAATCCTAGGATAACCACCTAAACATTTCCTCTCATTTAGTGCTTAAAAACAAAGAGCCAGACTGGAAATATCTGAGCACAGGAGGCAGGGTTTGAAAGCACAAACGTCAGCAGGTATTAGACACCTACAGAACCGCAGATCACAGGCACCTCTGTGCTTGGAAGAGACCTTTAAGATCTAAATACCTTCTGACATGAAAAGGCATCAGGAATGCAGCCAAAGCTGGTGGCACCCGAGCATTTTAAGTGCATGAGGTAAAAGCAGCTGGTGTTAGGGTGCTTTGAACCCAATCACAACAGTGCATAACCCTACGGGACACTCTAAAAGGCTGATAGCACAGGCAGCTGCACCCCAGAGCACTCTACACGACGCTAAGCTATGTGACCACCGAACGGGTGAATCCACCAACAGAAGCCACAGAAGTTGTCAGGTGAAGGTAACTGCTGGGATGACTACCTAAAGGAACTTGAGAGAGTCTGAACTGCGTGGGGAGGAGGAGACCCTGTGATGTGGAGAAGGAACAAATCACTGCGTCACCTGCCACTTGGTGGTGGTTGTTAGTTTGGAGAGCAGCACTTCCCAACCCAAGGTGAGAGTACCCAGGTAGAAAGAGGCTTGGGGGGACTGGTGGACAGTAAACTTAGCACGAGTCAGCAGTGTGCCCAGGTGGCCAAGAGGGCTAATGGCATCCTGGCCTGCATCAGGAATGGTGTGGCCAGCAGGGAGAGGGAAGTTCTCCTCCCCCTGTATTCAGCACTGGTTAGACTGCCCCTGGAGCACTGTGTTCAGTTCTGGGCCCCTCAGGTTAGGAAGGATGGCGAGGGGCTGGAACAAGTCCAGAGAATGGCAACTGGAATGGGAAAGGGGNCTGCCCACGGAGGGGGTCAAGTCGCCGTCCCTGGAGGTGTTCAAGGTCAGGCTGGATGAAGGGCTGAGTGGCATGAGCTAGATGGCAGATGTTAGGGTTACTGGGTTGGTTTTAGGTTGGACTGGATGGAGGTCTTTTCCAGCCTCATCAGTACTGGAAGATACTGCATGTCACATAACAAACCTCTCAGCAACATCTAAGCCTACAGCTCAAACAAACGGGGGCCATGAGGAAAGGACTGGGAAAGTGCCTTTGACAGGACAGTCATTGCCTTCAGCAGCAGGTAATGAGACACATGATGGCACGTGTACCTTTAGCAGGAAGACAGAGAGGCACAAACCAGAGCGCCTTCCAGTTTTATCCAGCCTTCCAACAACTCTTTGGAAGCGATGGATGAGTCAGTTAAGGAGCTGAACGTACAACCTCCCACTATGCTCAGTGATTTGGACCTTCGCTCTTGAGTTGTGCCTTAAAGTGCTAATCAGTTTAAAAATGTGTGAGGCTTTATTAAACACATTTTTCAAACAGTTGCAGCTGTAGAGGGAGAGCGTTGCACATCCCCACTGTTTACAAAAGAGCTGCTTTCCTATTTATTGGCCTTCATGCTTTGTGATCAGTCATGGCTGCTAACGCGGAGAGGCAGGCAGCAGTAATCTTCCTTACCATGTTCACTTGTCACTAATGGGAACAAAAGCTCTTCGTTTCCTCCAAGGTAGCTTGTTCTCACAGAGCAAGCACTCTCCTGGACCTAGGTGATCGGTGATGTAGAGTTAGATGCCAACCATTCTTTCTCTGTTTCCTATTATGAGCATCACACGGCAGAGAAGAGATGATCACTTTGGCTGCACTCCCCTGCCTTTGGTAGAGCCTGTTGTTTTAATTAACCCCGTGTCTGCGAGGGAAGGAAATACTGATTGACCATGCCTGAAGCACACAGTCGCCAGTAATCAAACTGGGAGGCCGGGTCACCAAGCACAGCTCTGTGTTGCACCAACACCGATGGGCCAGCGTGAAAGGAAGGATAACGGTAGGCATATCACAGGCTGGACTCTAGGATCTCAGAGATCCTTTCTAGCCTTAATAATTCTGTGCCTTGATATTCCTGTTAGAGGCTACTCTAAGTCATGGAATGCATGCAGATCTACTTCGGATCTACCTAGGAGCAGACGAGGGGCAGGATGCTGCTTGCAAAAGCATGTCTCAACGTCTTGCTTCACACCGAGAGCCTGCTTGTTAGAGAGTACGTCTGGAGAAGATGAGAGCAGAGTTCTAAACATCAATAGCCTCTGTGCAAGAAGCCAGGCCAGTCCTGAGTCAATAAATCAATAAACCCACCTAAGGAAGCAGCTGTATGGTGGCCCAGCCTGTCACATATGGACTCCCATCATTGACTGTGTCTGAGTCCCGGAGTTTTTCAGTAGGCAAACACCAGTAAGCATTCTAGCACAAGAGGAGAAGCTGAAGAACAGTAAACCCATTAGTTCCGAGCTCTACAGAGCCATTCCTGTTGGATTTGATCTTCCAGTTCTAGAGCTGCCTTTCTGCTGTTCTTTTCCTTTCAAGCTTTGCTGCCCTCAGGGTTCTCCTGTAACACTAGGATGTTGTAAAGGTACCTGCCTGCCTCAACACTGTGTTTGCTGCAGTAAGCCTGCCTGGCAAGCTGATGTGCCTGGAGCAATTCCATAGCAAGAGGATGGGTTCCAGACAGAATCTCTAGTTGAAAGAGACATAGAAGATCACCAGGTCCAACCATTAACCCAGCACTGCCAGACCACCACTACCTTATATCTGTAGAGCACCACATCCCTGGCCTTTAAATACCTCAGGGGATGGTGACTCCACTGCTATCCCAGGCATCCTATTCATCCTATTCTAAGTTCCAACCACCCTTCAGTGAAGAAATTATTCTTAATAGCCAAGTTAAAACTCTCCTGGCACAGCAGGCTGCCGTACAGACTCCTCTACCCACTTCTCAAAGCACTGGTGTGGCCGTGGATTGCAGCAAAAGCAACTGAGCCCCTGAAAACTCAGATTAATATTGTAATAAAAGAGTCAGGAAAATAATCAATCCTACAAAAGAAATAGGTCAGGCCTCGGCCAGAATGTCCTCAGGCTCAGTTTACACAATCACAGGTTTATTGAGGCTGGAAAAGGCATCCAAGAACATCCAGCCCAGCCCAGCCCCTGACATCACCCCATCAGCCAGAGCAGGGCACTCAGGGCCACAGCCAGGCTGTCCTTCAACACCTCCAGACACAGGGACTCCCCCACTGCCCTGGGCAGTCCAGTCCAGGCTCTGAGCACCCTTTCCCTGAGGAAGGGCTTCCTAACAGCCAACCTAACCCTCCCCTGGCAGCTTCAGGCCCTGTCCTCTCATCCTGGCACTGGGTGCCTGGGAGAAGAGCCTGACCCTCAGGTGTCTACTTTCACTCTGCAAAGGTCCCCAAACCCACACCGATCCAGCAGCAGGACAGGATCAGAGGTTCTCCAGTGCATTCAGGAGCAGTTCTTACAGGACTCGAAAAGATGGGGCTGAAACATGAATTCACTGCACAATCATCGCTGCCCTGACACAGAAAGCAAGCAACCCCTCCATCCCAAGACTTCCTTGAGAACCCATTCCACCTTTACACCAGCTGACACTCAAAGCAGCAGGAAGGGGTGGATTTCTCTTCCTACAATCAATAATTCTGCTCATCCCAATAAATCAAACCCAGTGGACACGGGGCACTGTGTTCCCCCAGTCCAACACAGCAACTGCAAAGAGTGGGTGTGCCAAGCCATTACTCATAAACCCTTCTTTCTCTGCAGTCCAGATAGGAACCATCTCTTCATCACGCCAGGATGCTCATAAGGTCAGTCTTTCTAAAATAGATAAATCAGCCTCTCCTATGTGCAGCCTGCTCGGTTGGCAGGGATACAACGCGTGCCCTTATGATATAGAGAGGGAATCTGCCTGTTTGTCTCAGTTTTCATATTTATACAGGCACTGCTCAGCCCTGGAGCTGTTCTGGGGATCTCCAGCTAAAACAAACGTCACCCGCTGCGGAATGATCACTAAATTATTCTGTTTATTTACAAATATGACAACAAGCTGGTGAAGTCCCGAGATTCCAAAGGATTTGCAATCTCTACAGGAATCCTAGAATCCTTAGGGATGGCAAGGGAGCTCAAAAGAGACACGGGGACTCCCCCACTGCCCTGGGCAGTCCAGTCCAGGCTCTGAGCACCCTTTCCCTGAGGAAGGGCTTCCTAACATCCAGCCTAACCCTCCCCTGGCAGCTCCATGCCCTGCCCTCTCATCCTATCACACTAGTTGCCCAGAGGCATGCAGATCCATGCGAAACCATCTCTTCTGCTGAAGCTGTATCTCTCCGTTCTGCATTTCTCATAACAATTTCTTCTTAATGATGTTAAATACCCAGAAGAGATCACCGGATTGGAAAAAAACACATTCTAATGAGTAAATTATCGATTGCCTAAACACTTGGAAATATTCCGTGGGGCTCTGGCTGCAGACAACCTGCTCCAAAATCATTTCAGAGAGTGAAATCGTTTCAGAAAATATTTCCTGCTGGGGATCCCAACGGATAAATGGATAAAGCCAGACTAAATCATTTTAATTGATCCAGCTCCTCGGCAGGAATGGGAATATGGGTATGAGCAGGCAAATCAAGGGGCTGGGAGAGTAGGGGAGGTGAAAGATAAGGGGGAAGGGCAGACATCATTTGACAACATTAATTCCTGCTCTTACCTGGACTGAAAAGACAGCTGCAGTAAATGATCGACCTACAGGCATGGTTTGAGAGTGTACCAGCTCTTGTTGCGAGGCTGATTAAACCTAAAGAAAGGGGATGTAAAAGTGCTGCACAGAGCTTGATGATGAGTAGAAGCTTGGGCCAGTGTCACTACCTGAGTGTACATGGCAGGGTCGAGTTGGAGGCCAGTGTCTAGTGGAGTCCTGCAAGGATCAGTACTGGGACTGGTCCTATTGAATCCATTGTTAACTTGGATAAGGGATTACTGGAGTATTCCCTCATTCCGAGGTGTTCAGCCTTTCCTCATCAGGGAGCTGTTCTACTCCCTTCCTCATCTTCACTGCTCTGCTCTGGAGACCCTCCAGCAGCTCTGTGTCCTTCTGGAACTGAGGGGCCCAGCACTGGACACAGTACTCCAGATGTGGTCTCACCAGTGCAGAGTAGAGGGGGAGAAGAACCTCTCCTGATCTGCTAACCACCCCCCTTCTGATCCCCCCCAGGATGCTGTTGGTCCTCTTGGCCACCAGAGCACATTGCTGGCTCAGAGTCACCCTGCTGGCCACGCGGACCCCCAGTTCCCTGTCTCCTGCACTGCTCCCCAGCACATACCCCTTAAAATAATCCCTCGTATCCAATATTCCAAGAAGCCATCAACCCAAAAGCCCAGTTGGAAGCAGGCAGACTTTTCTCTCTTAAAAACAATTCAAGAGCCTAATGAAGCGGCGTTGGCCTCATTTAGATCAACACCTTAACAGTCCTGCCCAGGAGCTCGCAGTGCTCCAACCAGATTTAGGCCTGGACAATGCCATGGCACTGATCCTCAGCACTCAGGAAACCAGAAAAGAAGATAACGTGTCATAGTGTTCCTCTCAGGGAAGAGAAACCAGAGGGTAGTGGTAATGCAGAGTGGCTCTGTCTCCACTCAAAAAGGCTGCAGTTGACACCTAAAATACAGCCCTTACGCAGGAGAAAGGCCAACGGATTCCATCTGTGTCAACGCTTTTCATCTTTCAGAAGGGGACTGAACAATTTCAGGCTCCTCGTGTGGAGAAAGCACTAAGAAAGGAGCCTTTCAGCTGTCCTGCAGTAGAGTCCACTCGCGCTTTACAGCCCGCATGTCAATATTTCATGGATGCCAGGAGGAATCGGATGCTCTGGGATCTGCCCCCGCAGCAGCCGAAACATCAGCCTTTCAGCCACATGAAATTACTGCTGTTAAGAACAGCTCGGAGGGGGAGACAACAACAAAACCCCCAACACTATCACTTCTCTGCAGTGGGAAGTTTCAAACTGAGTTTTGTGAGGAGGCAGAAAAAGTCGTCAGCACAATGATGCAGAGTCAGAAAGTGCTTGTCCCAAGGACTCCTTAAAGGAAGGTGGAAGCCTACGCACATCTTCTCCTAGGCAGAGCAGCTTTCCAGCTCTGCGGGTGAACTTTTGATGCTGTACAGGGCATCTGGTTGCAACAGCAGGGGATACTGCATTGACTGCGTTGAGACTGCATCTGGAGTACTGTGTCCAGTTCTGGACCCCTCAGTTCCAGGACACAGAGCTGCTGGAGGGTGTCCAGCATAGAGCAACGAAGATGATGAAGGAAGGGGAGCAGCTCCCTGATGAGGAAAGGTTGAGGGAGATGGGTCTCTTGAGCTTGGAGAAGAGGAGGCTGAGGGAGGACCTGCTGTGGCAGGGGGACTGGACTGGATAATCTTTCAAGATCCCTTCCAGTCCCTAATGATTCTGTGAAAACATGGACAAGTTTCAACGGGAGTAGTATCCCTGGATGGATTTGAGATGTGAGAGCCACCCATGACTCTGTGAAGCGCACTGACAGGGAGACAGCAGTTTAGCCCGATGTTGAAAACACCTGGGTTTTTTTCTAGTTTATTTTGATTTCAATAAACCCTCCAACCTTTTACAACTCAGGACTTGTTGTTTTGCCTTCCGAGATGACCCGAGATTGAATTGGCAAAGACATATGAGAATTTCAAAGCCAAAGATTTCATCCGAGAGCTGGCAGAGCCCGCAGATGCTCAAGCGCACAGGCTCGTCTGCACTCTCTGTACTCTCTCTACAGAATCCCGGGTGAAGAACCCAGCGCAGCAGATTTATGATGCTCTGAGCTGCGGAAACAGGCTTTGGTCTTAGAGTGAAGGAGTCAGATTGATGCTCCTACAAGTTACTACAGGAGCTGCTTTTAATTGAATCGGATCCTTCTCAAACAGAGCAGCACAAGCCAGGGTGGAGTGATGCAGGGGAATAAGAAGCTGCAGAAAGCCAGGCTCTCTCGCCAGAGATTCACTGTTATTGCCTCCACTGCTTTCAAAACCAAACAAGAGTACAAAGAATTAACATATGTAAACCCCTCGTTACAGGGAGATGGGCTCATTTAGCAGCACTAATGCAGCAGGTGAGCACCCTGCAGCCAACAAAAGGGCTGCACAGGGGGAGGCTGAGCCCACAAACACCAACCCACACCTGTTAATGGTTTCCACCCAGCGCTGGGCATGGCATTTCTCCACTGTTTGGAAGCAATCCTAATGGAATCTCTTCACTTATTGTTATAAAAGCTGCAAGAAAACCATTTCCTTGCAAATCATCGCTTAACTCAGCGCAGCCAGAGCCCCCATAACGTTTCCGTATATCCTAAAGCTAGGGAAATCGTGAGGATTCCGGCTTTGCTGTCTGCTGCCATAGACGCAGAGCATCACAGGGTTGGAAGGGACCTCCTTTGGCATCCAGTCCAACCCCCCTACACCAAGCAGGGCCAGCAGTCCCCAGACCAGGATGCCCAGAGCCCCAGCCAGCCCGACCTCGAATGGCTCCAGGGACGGAGCCTCCACCCCCTCTCTGGGCAGCCTGGTCCAGGGATCCCCTACCCTCAGATCCCAGAGCTTTTTCCTGATGTGATGCTGGTGGGATTACACACACTCAGTCTTCCAGAGCAGTTTCTACTTGGAGCCATGGTTTGTCATTGCAAACGCACATTGGTACCAAGAATAAACCTCAAGAAAACACGACAGTGAGACAGAAGAAGCTTCCCTTCCATCACTTCCACAGAATCCTTAGGGATGGGAAGGGACCTGGAAAGATCATCCAGTCCAACCCCCCTGCTACAGCAGGATCACCTGATGAGGCAGCCCCATCAGTCAGACTGGAGGGTTTCAAAACAATAGCTAAGCACTTCGACCAGCAGTCAACATCCACCCATTTCACTTGTCCTGCACTTGAGAGGCTTCAGAGTGGCACCATTTCCTTCTGCACTCACTCGTGTTAATGCTTGGATGAAGCCCTTTGGTCTCCCACCATCACCTCTTTATCTAAGCTGTCTAAGACAAAGGCTTTCAGATGAGATGAGAACCTATCCTGTCATGTTTAACTCAAACACCTGGTGAGGAACCCTTGGATGGATGAACTCTCAAACACTCTCCCATCGGTGTCACTATGCAGCATCTCCTTGCAGCTAATTCCTCAGGCACTTCTATCTTCATGCCTGGGGGCTGCACAGGGCTCTTCATGCCAAAGGGAGGGGGGGGAAGAAAAAAAAAAGCACAAAATGTGCCTACACATCACCAGAGAAACCTCAGAGACTCCTGGGTTTCCTGAGGTTAAACCGGTTTAAATTAGTTTGGAGTAGTTTGCAGATTGTCACTCGTTCATCTCCATGGGGCGCGGATCGAGCTGGATGGCCATCTGTCCCCCGTTTGGCTGCCAGCACTCAGCCACTTGGCAGGGCTCTCGGCAGAGAACATCTCCATTATATTTAAAGACACACTGGACATCTTGGCGTGAGATTCCTGCCAGCAGTTCTATATTTAGGGAGCTGCCGAGTAGAAGGAAGATGCAAAACTGCAAAGGAGGTGGAGAGCTTCAGAAGGGGAAGAGCCGGGCTGAAAGAAGCACCGAAGCCTTCCAAGGATTTTTAAATGTAAGGAAAGTCGTTTCACACTGGCTTTGTGTCCTTGCATTTGAGAGGTCATTACATTAATTAGGTTATTATTAGCATGTGGTTAGATTAAGAAGTAAATGGGTTCTGCTACCTCACTCTTAAAAGGGATTGAGCTGAATTAGAGGAGCATCAATCCTCAGGTATCTTCATCCTCGCATAGAATCCTTAGGGATCGGACGGGACCTTGAAAGATCCTCCAGTCCAATCCCCCTGCCACAGCAGGGTCACCCAGACCCAGTGGCACAGGAACACAGCCAGGCGGGGCTGGAACGTCTGCAGAGAAGGAGACTCCACAACCCCCCTGGGCAGCCTGGTCCAGTGCTCCAGGACCCTCCCTGGGAAGAAGGTCCTGCTGAGATTGAGAGGGAACCTCCTCTGCTCCTCTCCTAAGTCTGAGCTCCACCAAACACTAAGCAGCATCACAACTGCCACCCATCTTGCACTTTGTCTCCAAATCAGCAGGAGAAATAAACCAGCAGCCTCCTCCAGCACAAAAGAGACCTCAAAATACTGCAGGAGCCTCAGACAACTACTTGTCCCCCAGGACTTAGTGTTCGCCTCTATCTCCTGTCCGGCTCAAAGAAAAACACTCTTCATTGCCCCTCCGGGTTCCAAACCCACAAACAAACAACGAACAACACAAAGAGAGGCCACAGGAGACTCCTCATGCAGGGAGCACTCTCCTGCAGAGGGTTCGGAGGAGCCCTGAGCTCCACACAGACAGATAGACAGACTGACTGACTCTCTCTGGTTGAAGGAGACCGGGTAGGGCTGGGTTCAGCCCGGGTCACAAAGCTTTGAGGAAACTTCCACCAGCACTTCCACTGCTTTCCAGAACATTTTCGGGGGTTGCCTGGGACTCAGGGGGAAAAGCAGCCCACGAGCTGCTCTCCCCGCAGCAGCTCAAGAATCACAGAACCATTGGATCCTAATTCACCACAGTTCCCAGGAAGTTCCAGCCCAAGAGCTGCTCAACCCAACTACTCAAACACATCTCCCGTAAAGTTCTAACCCAGTTGAAAACCTCTTCCCCAGGCCGAGGGGACAGCTGATGAGCACAGAGGGCTCTCATCCTGCAACCAGCATCACTCTTTGAAACGAGGAGCACGCAGAGGACTCGAATTTCCTCACCTTGTGTGGGCGCCTGGGAGAAGCTGGAAGTCCCGTGAACTTCTCTGTCCTCCCGGATGCTGGAGCTTTCTCAGACTGGTTTCACTGAGCTTGCAGAAAACAACCCCCCAGAAACCCCTCTCTGGACTTAAAGGGGCTGGGTAGCTCAGCTCTGCTTTTCTTAAAGTCACAGCAGCCCAGGGTAGAGGCTGCCTCCCACTTTCCTACTTGGAATTTGTGAGGGCAGACAGGTAGCAGCCACCAGGGGTTGAGGCCCAGTCAGTTACCACATTCATTAGCTTCTAAAAACAATAATGATAATAAAAGCAAAAACCCCTACGTGAAAAAAAACACTTTTATGAAATAAAATATAATCATTTAATTTTATTCTTAATGAATGTTAATAAATCAACAGCATCGGGATGATTGATCTTTGGAGCTCCCTTCTGAACCCTAAGGATTCAAAGATTCTATGGTTGTGCTGGTTGATGGAGAAGAGGACCTAAGGTGGAAGTCCTGAGCCAGTTTTAATTACCTGATGGTTCATTACTGCCTGCTGGCTGAACAAGAGCTGAGGGGAAGAGGCAGCAAAGGAAACTTGGCTGTCTGACACCCAGGGTTTTAACTAAACTGGGGGATGAGGGGCTGGAGAGCAGCCTGGTAGAGAGGGACCTGGCAGCACTGCGTGATAACCAGCTGAACAGGAGCCGGCTGGGTGCTCAGGTGGCACCAAAGGCTAAGGGCATCCTGGCTGGGATCAGCACTAGTGTGGCCAGCAGGATTAGGGACATCACTCTCCCTCTGTACTGGGTCAGTGCAGAGTCTGGCATCTGGGCAAGAACAACCCCAGGGACCAGGATAGGTTGGGGTCTCACCTGTTGGAGAGCAGTGGAGGAGAAAGGGACCTGGCGGTCCTAGTGGCCAGCAGGGTGACTCTGGGCCAGCAATGTGCTCTGGTGGCCAAGAGAGGCAACAGCATCCTGGGGGGGATCAGAAGGGGGGTGGTTAGCAGATCTCACACCCTTCCCTGAAACTTATGTCTCATGAGGTCAGTGATGACTCTACACACTCTGTGCCTCTTGCTGCAGTTCCCACTGCAGGAGCTTTCTGTCACAGGCACACAGCGAAGAAAGCGTTGGAGCAAACAGCAGTGCAGGGCATTAGAGATGAGAGCAGTGATTTTATTTAAGCTGCAAGTTGGAACAAACTGGGTTTCCCTCACTCTCCCTGTTCCACAATCACCACCACCACCATCTGAGCGCTATCTTTGCAATCTTTAATATCCTGTTAGCGAGCTCAGCAGAAAGAGTTAAGGCATGGTGATGGAGATTCTTTTTTTCTCCCTTCCCTCCATCTTCTGCCTTACTAAAAATAACCTGCATGAAGAGACGGAGTTTCATAGGAAATCAGTGTGCAGCAAGAAGTGCCCATTATGGAGTGTCAATGGATGTGATAACGTGCGTAATTTACCTCGGGGGAGTGTGTAATTAGAACATTAACCTTTTACATTTCTCTCCTTAATCAGCTGCGACAAATGAGTCGAGAATAACACATTAGCAGCTGCATTTACTGTATTTACATGTTATTAACGAAGAACTGAGGAGCTTGAAGAGAGGAAAGAGGAGCATTGAGTCTATGTCTGTGGAAATTAAGAGCGGTCGGGTGTCCTGCTGGCTCTTTGTTGCCTTTCTTTTCCTTTTCTCTTCATGGCAAAAGTGTTCCACAATCTCCAGCTACTCTGAAAGACTCGACAGAGCATCTCAACTCTTCTGCTTTTCAGGATCCAATGTATTTGTCTTGTGGCTTTGGACCAGGCTGATGTCTGCTCTGAAAAGATTGGCTGGCAAAGGGCTCTTTAGTACTAATTCATGGAATCCTAGAATCCTTAGGGATTGGAAGGGACCTCAAAGATCATCCCGTCCAGTCCCCCTGCTGCAGCAGGATCACTCAGACCCAGTGGCACAGGAACACAGCCAGGCAGGGCTGGAGCGTCTCCAGAAGAGACTCCACAACCCCCCTGGGCAGCCCCTTCCAGTGCTCCGGGACCCTCCCTGGGAAGAAGGTCCTGCTGAGATTGAGAGGGAACCTCCTCTGTTCCAGCTGGCACCCAGTGCCCCTTGTCCTGTCACCAGATGCCCTTGAGCAGAGCCTGGCTCCATCCTCCTGACACCCACCCCTCACAGATTTAGAGACAGGAATGAGGTCCCCCCTCAGCCTCCTCTTCTCCCAGCTCCAGAGCCCCAGCTCCCTCAGCCTTTCCTCATCAGGGAGCTGCTCTCCTTCATCATCTTCCTGAAACTGCAGTGACTTTTTGTTTCCTAACCGAGATGAACATTTTTCTATTAAGAAACGGACAGACAGCGATTTCATTATGAAAGAGCTGTCTACAGGTAATAATTTATTTTAATCACTATGAACTTTATCTGAAATTATTCACATAACAAAATTAAAGCCTCCCTAGCTGACTACCAATATCCAGGGGAGTTTTGTTCCCGTATTGTCAGCCACACAAAACACCTCACGTCCGCGCTGCTCCCCGAGGAATTTCGACTGATGGCAGGAGATATAAATGCCAATAGAGCAATCCTCTCTTTCGGGGTGAGGGATGCGGCGGGTTATCATCTATCAGAAATGACAAGAGAGAGGAGCAGACCTGCTCCCTTCTCTCCAAGCTCTGAACCAAGGTGATTTCTGACATTCTGAGGAGCGTTACTGTCCTTCAAGAAGGAATAGATGCACTCATTTCCACTGGAAATGGGATGGAGTTTCCGGAGTGAGTGAAACCACAAACAAACAGCTCTTCTGGAAGAGTGAGGGGGTGTGGGGAAGGAAGGTCACAGTGCAACCATAACTGAGGTTGTCCCGTACCCCTCACAGTGAGGAATAATGAGGGAAAATGCCCCACAGTCACTGCTCAGAGTAACTAATGTAGAACCACAGAACCATTAGGGGTTGGGAGGGACCTCAAAAAATCATCCGGTCCAATCCCCCTGCCACAGCAGGATCACCCAGACCCAGTGGCACAGGAACACAGCCAGGTGGGGCTGGACATCTGCAGAGGAGACTCCACAACCCCCCTGGGCAGCCTGGTCCAGTGCTCCGGGACCCTCCCTGGGAAGAAGGTCCTGCTGAGATTGAGAGGGAACCTCCTCTGTTCCAGCTGGCACCCAGTGCCCCTTGTCCTGTCCCCAGATGACCTTGAGAAGAGCCTGGCTCCATCCTCCTGACACCCACCCCTCACAGATTTAGAGACAGGAATGAGGTCCCCCCTCAGCCTCCTCTTCTCCCAGCTCCAGAGCCCCAGCTCCCTCAGCCTTTCCTCAGCAGGGAGCTGCTCTCCTTCCTTGATCCTCTCCGTTGCTCTACGCTGGACACCCTCCAATAGCTCTGCATCCTTCTGGAACTGAGGGGCCCAGACCTGGACACAGTGCCCCTGATGCAGTCTCACCAGTGCATTTCCCTGCCTTTCATTTGCCAATTAAATCTCCCCGGTAACTAAAGCTAGAAGTTAATAGAACCTAAAAGTCACAGAGCCAATCGATGCTGGTTTTACATGACATTTGGAAAAGATCTGCAGAGGAGCAGGATGTCAGATGATCAGCAGGTCAGGGATGGAATGGGGAGCAAAGCTACAGCTCACGTTCAGGTGTGCGAAGGAGGTTGGAGCTGTTCTGCAGCATCCTCAGTGCATAGTTTAGGTTTAGATTGGGACAAAGATTCTTTATTTGGGCTTTGAGGAATTGCCTTGAACCTCTGAGTTTAAATGGAATGCTCCCAGCTTCTCTGAACCTTGCGAATATTTAAAGCGGCAGCGAATAAACAGCTCTCACAAGCACAGCAGGAGGTGTCTGTCTCTTTAAGACATTAATGCTCCAAAATTCAAAACACACCCCATATTTCTGACAGAAAACTCCAAGAAAACTTCCCTCCCCTCCCTTCCTGTCCTCTCTGGCGTCTGTCTTCATCTGAGCGAGCGGCGGCTTGGCGGAGCGCCGCTGTGATTGACAGATGTACGAGCGCAGGTTGACTGAGGCGACGCTGATTTCAATTACAGGTTATTTTTGTAAAATCTCTTCTTCTTCTTCTTCACACCTGGTGCTATTTTCATGCTGCAGTTAAAGGCACTGCCTGCTTGAGGAGACAGACGTGCAAACAAGAAATGGGATTATTAGGCAACACGCATTTTAGGGCTGATTACTCCTCTTATAACCCCTAACAACAGCGAACATCGTGGGGTTACTTACTTTAAACCCGTGAGGCTGCTCTTCTTCCGCCTGTAAAACAGCTTGGATCAGCACTGGTGTGGCCAGCAGGATGAGGGATGCGATTCTCCCCCCTGTACCGGGCACTGGGAGTCCTGGGGGCAGTGCTGGGCCCCTCACTGCAAGAGAGAGATTGAAGGGTGCAGAGGAGCAATGAGGCTGGGGAAGGGACTGGAGGGAAAGGCTGATGGGGAGAGGCTGAGGGAGCTGGGGGTGTTGAGCCTGGAGAAGAGGAGACTCAGGGGGGACCTTCTCCCTCTCTGCAAGTCCCAGGGACTGAATATGCAAGAGGAGGGTTAGGTTTGCTGTTAGGAAGCCCTTTCTCATGGAAAGGGTGCTCAGAGCCTGGACTGGACTGCCCAGGGCAGTGGGGGAGTCCCCGTGTCTGGAGGTGTTGAAGGACAGCCTGGCTGTGGCCCTGAGTGCCCTGGTCTGGCTGATGGGGTGATGCCAGGTGCTGGGCTGAGCTGGATGTTCTTGCATGTATTTTCCAGCCTGGCTGCCCCCCAGCTCCCTGGCAGTGTTCAAGGCCAGACTGGCTGGGGTCTTGAGCACCCTGGTCTAGTGGGGGTGTCCCTGCTCATTGCAGGGGGGTTGGAATGGGGTGACCTTGAAGGTCCCTTCCACCCTGAGCCATTCTATGCATCCATGAATAATAATGGCTTTGGAAAGTTCTTTAATTGGACCTTAAGATGAAGGTTTAGCTCATTACTGGTCCTCAGAGCTAGACATTCTTCCCCAACCACGGCTGACCACGACCTTTTCGAATAAGCAATCGATGGCATTTTCATTGAAGGTCCAGGACTACACAGACTTGATCTCCAAAGCAGCTGTTAAAGGTTTCTTCAAGCAGAAGCCAATTCAAGTGGTCAGGGCAGCTCAAGGTACAACCAGCTCTTGTGACCTAGATCCAGAAGAGTAACCAGAAGCAAAGCAAACCTGCAGATCACGTAGTCAAAGGACAGTCAAGGCTGAGAGCATTCTGAGCGCCCAGTGTTTCTACCAGTGCAGACACCGCACTCCAAGTCAGCATCGAGTTTACTTCCCTCACAACGACCTTGAAACAACCACCTTCTCATTTCAGCTGTTTTCTGTCACATTGCAAGACCAGAACTAAGAGAGGGAATGAAAGAAAAGCACTTCACAGTCAGCCTCTCAGAAGCAGCCTCTGGTCACAATAAATCCCCTTCTACTTATTCATGCCACTGGATTTAGACAATGCCTTCTTATCGCTGG
>VZRI01005452.1:82132-96593 GCA_013397515.1 Upupa epops | reverse complement strand
CGTTGCTCTACGCTGGACACCCTCCAATAGCTCTGCATCCTTCTGGAACTGAGGGGCCCAGACCTGGACACAGTGCCCCTGATGCAGTCTCACCAGTGCATTTCCCTGCCTTTCATTTGCCAATTAAATCTCCCCGGTAACTAAAGCTAGAAGTTAATAGAACCTAAAAGTCACAGAGCCAATCGATGCAGGTTTTACATGACATTTGGAAAGGATCTGGAGAGGAGCAGGATGTCAGATGACCAGCAGGTCAGGGATGGAATGGGGTGCAAAGCTACAGCTCATGTTCAGGTGTGCGAAGGTTGGAGCTGTTCTGCAGCATCCTCAGTGCATGGCTTAGGTTAAGATTGGGACAAAGATTCTTTATTTGTGCTTTGAGGAATTGCCTTGAAGCTCTGAGTTTAAATGGAATGTTCCCAGCTTCTCTGAACCTTGTGAATATTTAAAGCGGCGGCGAATAAACAGCTCTCACAAGCACAGCAGGAGGTGTCTGTCTCTTTAAGAAATTAATGCTCCAAAATTCAAAAGACACCCCTTATTTCTGACAGAAAACTCCAAGAAAACTTCCCTCCCCTCCCTTCCTGTCCTCTCTGGCGTCTGTCTTCATCTGAGCGAGCGGCGGCTTGGCGGAGCGCCGCTGTGATTGACAGATGTACGAGCGCAGGTTGACTGAGGCGACGCTGATTTCAATTACAGGTTATTTTTGTAAAATCTCTTCTTCTTCTTCTTCACACCTGGTGCTATTTTCATGCTGCAGTTAAAGGCACTGCCTGCTTGAGGAGACAGACGTGCAAACAAGAAATGGGATTATTAGGCAACACGCATTTTAGGGCTGATTACTCCTCTTATAACCCCTAACAACAGCGAACATCGTGGGGTTACTTACTTTAAACCCGTGAGGCTGCTCTTCTTCCGCCTGTAAAACAGCTTGGATCAGCACTGGTGTGGCCAGCAGGATGAGGGATGCGATTCTCCCCCCTGTACCGGGCACTGGGAGTCCTGGGGGCAGTGCTGGGCCCCTCACTGCAAGAGAGAGATTGAAGGGTGCAGAGGAGCAATGAGGCTGGGGAAGGGACTGGAGGGAAAGGCTGATGGGGAGAGGCTGAGGGAGCTGGGGGTGTTGAGCCTGGAGAAGAGGAGACTCAGGGGGGACCTTCTCCCTCTCTGCAAGTCCCAGGGACTGAATATGCAAGAGGAGGGTTAGGTTTGCTGTTAGGAAGCCCTTTCTCATGGAAAGGGTGCTCAGAGCCTGGACTGGACTGCCCAGGGCAGTGGGGGAGTCCCCGTGTCTGGAGGTGTTGAAGGACAGCCTGGCTGTGGCCCTGAGTGCCCTGGTCTGGCTGATGGGGTGATGCCAGGTGCTGGGCTGAGCTGGATGTTCTTGCATGTATTTTCCAGCCTGGCTGCCCCCCAGCTCCCTGGCAGTGTTCAAGGCCAGACTGGCTGGGGTCTTGAGCACCCTGGTCTAGTGGGGGTGTCCCTGCTCATTGCAGGGGGGTTGGAATGGGGTGACCTTGAAGGTCCCTTCCACCCTGAGCCATTCTATGCATCCATGAATAATAATGGCTTTGGAAAGTTCTTTAATTGGACCTTAAGATGAAGGTTTAGCTCATTACTGGTCCTCAGAGCTAGACATTCTTCCCCAACCACGGCTGACCACGACCTTTTCGAATAAGCAATCGATGGCATTTTCATTGAAGGTCCAGGACTACACAGACTTGATCTCCAAAGCAGCTGTTAAAGGTTTCTTCAAGCAGAAGCCAATTCAAGTGGTCAGGGCAGCTCAAGGTACAACCAGCTCTTGTGACCTAGATCCAGAAGAGTAACCAGAAGCAAAGCAAACCTGCAGATCACATAGTCAAAGGACAGTCAAGGCTGAGAGCATTCTGAGCGCCCAGTGTTTCTACCAGTGCAGACACCGCACTCCAAGTCAGCATCGAGTTTACTTCCCTCACAACGACCTTGAAACAACCACCTTCTCATTTCAGCTGTTTTCTGTCACATTGCAAGACCAGAACTAAGAGAGGGAATGAAAGAAAAGCACTTCACAGTCAGCCTCTCAGAAGCAGCCTCTGGTCACAATAAATCCCCTTCTACTTATTCATGCCACTGGATTTAGACAATGCCTTCTTATCGCTGGATGTGGAAAATAAAAGTTGCCCTTATATTACCAGGAGATAAGTAAAGAGAATAACAATTATCCAGTTGCAATGGATCAGCCCAGCCCAGCCCAGCGATACCGACTCCTGCAAGCACTGTTCCTATTCTACCTCTGCATAGAGTTTCCACGGGGAAAATAACTCCATAAGGACCCCCCCAGCATCCTAATGCTATTCCAACCCTAAGGACAGAGGTCCTGCAGTCAAGCACAGGCTGTATCACAGCTAATCCCCCCTCTAGACTTGGCCTGCCAAAGGGGCTCGTCACATATCCACCTCTGCCATCATCCCTGACCCCAGCTGCAAGGAACAGCCTTATGGAAATGTCTTTCTGGAACAGCGTGTTGAGGCCAGAGGCAGGCAGAGACCCTGTGGTTTGGTTCAGCCCTCTGATGGTCTCAGTGGAGAGTGCTGGGGCAGCACAAGAAGATGCCTCCACTGAGGATTCCAGGATGGGGGTAAGCAGGGTGGGTGAGACCACAAATCACACAGCATCACAAACTGGGGGGTTGGAAGGCACCCCTGGGGACCATCCAGTCCAACCCACCTGCGAGAGGAGGGTCACCCAGAGCAGGTGGCACAGGATGGGTCCAGGTGGGTTCAGAATCCCTGCAGAGCAGAGTTCTGCCACCCTCCAAGTTAAGCTTTTCCTCACATTCCGATGGGATTTCCTCTGTTGCAAGGACACCAACCTGCAGTGTGTGAGCAAGCAGAGCAAGGAAGGTCCAGGGCCAGTAATCATGGCCAGACAGCAGTCACCACAGACATCCTCAGAGACGAGTGAGGTCCAAGGTCTAACAGCACAGCCAGCTCCACAGGTCCAGTCAGGATCAGCAAGAAACCCATCCAAGCACACAGAACCTTCTGCATAGCTCAGGCACGAACTAAATACTGCTCTGGAGGGAAGGGAATGGGAGGTGGCCCCCAGCAAGGCTCCTCACAGTTCCCCATCAGCTGATTCCCCTCAGACGTCCAGCTGGTGCTGGTAACCCAGCTGGGATGGGTTAGAGCTGGGTGATCACAGCTGGTTCAGACCCCAGCAAGGACATGGGCTAGGTTTCGGGTTCTGCTGGTGTCTCCCCAGGAACCTGAGGAGTGATTCCACCTCCCTTTGTCTGCTCCAGCTTTGTGTGAGCAGTGTGACAGCAACGAACGCTTGAAGGGAAGAGAATCCAGAAGGGATTGTTCAGGACTTATTCCAAATTAATAAAGACGCCTTCCATCCATTAGAAACCAGCCCCCTCTCTCTGATGTCACAAACAATAGGCAGAAACAGCCCGAGCCAGCAGAATAAACTTGATAACACTTTAAGTCGATTAGGCTGAGACGAACATATTGAAGAGGGAGAAAGCAGAGAGAGAAAGAGAGAGACGAGAGAGTCTCTGAGCTCCAGGAGCTCGACACAAGCGCTTGGGGGAAAAAAGAAGTCACGTTTGTCTGTTCTCTTTAACAGGTTTATCTTAAGTTTTCAGGGCCACAATGCACGGTGAAATTTAAGCTGGGTTTTTGAATAGCCAGCTCATGTTTGATGTTAGAAAGAAAAGGAGAAGTGCGAGGTATTGTGAAAGGAAAACGCTTTGCCTGAGCGTTCCGGGATGAGCAGGGGGATCTGATGTATGGAAACTCCTGGGAGAGGCACAGAAGGTGCTTGCTTTGTCTGTGTACTCGCCGCAGAGCCAGCGGATGAGAAACTCTTCTTATTTATTTATTAAATGCTTTTTTTAAGAGCCCTGTCATACGGAAAGGCTCCACAGGAAACGATAATTCCCTTCTTTTTCGGCGTAGGGATAAATAATTAAGAAAGTGTTTTCTTTTATTGATGTCAAAACGCTTTCAAAGACATTTTCTCTCTCAAAGAGAGTTGGTGAAAGCACCGGATTGAAAAGTTGCTCACTGCAGGGAAGGAGTAGGAGCTGACAGGGAAGTTTTTAGCATTTCTTAATTTGAATTTACCTTGAAAATTCAAGTTTCTACCACTCCTGCCCAAGCTTCTTGAAATCTCCTTGGGAAATAAACTCCCCAAGTGAAGGCACCGCTCATCTGCTCAGTCGAGTCCTGACCTCTTTATGGAGGCATCCTCCTCACACCCACCCCTCCCAGAGTTAGAGACATGAATGAGGTCCCCCCTGCGCCTCCTGTTCTCCCAGCTCAAGAGACATGAGCCTTTTTCTTTGGGGGTAGAGCTGTTCTTAGGGCATCAGCTGTGTGAAGGTGCCTCCCTGGCTCGTTTCATCTGCATTCAGCCTGTGTCCCACAACTGGAGTGTTTGTGCATCCACGCCTCCCCCAGCCCTGTCAGTAATCACAGCCTGGCTGGGCTACTCTGCTTTGGAGCCCAATTCCCTGTCACCCAGACAGATGAGTTATTGCAACTCCTGGCTCTGCGGCTTCTCCAGAGACTCCCAGTGGTTTATGACAGACAACAGCTCCAGAGCTGCTGTCAGGAGGTGCCTTGTAAATAAGGAGACTGTTAAGTGCCAATGGAGCCCGACGAAGAGGAGAAGAATGTTGGGAGGATTGCAAAGTCCTGGAAGTAGCTCTGTGACCCAGCAGAGACTGTGATTTCTGGAAAGGTTGGGTTTGGATTCAAAGGAATGGAAACAACAGAGAGAGGAACCTTCTCTGCTCCACTTGACTAGAAACCATCGCTTCAGCAAGGTGAAGAATTTCAGTTCCCTTGGAAAGGGACGGGAACTGAATCCTCTGAATTCAGATTGATCAGTGAGGTACTTCAAAAGAGAAAAGAAACCATCTGGGAATGGTTAACAGTGTCCTCTGCTCTGCACTACTGAGATGGCATCTGGAGTCTGGTGACCAGTTCTGGGCCCCTCAGTTCCAGAAGGACACAGAGCTGCTGGAGGGTGTCCAGCGCAGAGCAATGAAGATGATGAAGGGAGGAGAGCAGCATTTACTAAGGGGAGATTCAATCCCCGAAAGTCCTGCTGAGTTTTAGCTTAGTTTTATATTTGATTTCTTTTTAATTAAACAGAAAAGCCCTGATTCCCTTCGTGACACCCGCAGACAGGGAGAGCATTTAGGCTTCAGCTCCTCTCACACTTCTTTAACTTAATTAAAGCTTCAACACATCATCTCTTCTGATTTCAATGCGGTTGTTTGCACAGCCTGGATAAACTTTGACTGAGCTGCCAGGCCGGTAACGTTTATCAATAGCTGTCACCACTCCAAATTTCCCACCCATTTCATTTCCTTTCACTTCTCTTTCAGCAGAAGTTTTATTCCAGCGATGGTTTCCCAGCAGCTGGGATCGATCCCATTGGAACTTGAAAAGAAAGGTGGGGAATATTTAACAAACCAGGGCACCAGTCAGCGGGCACCTTGGTGGCACAACTGGGCGATGCTGGTCCCTCCACTCAGAGAATTAAAGGAATGAAATCAAGATCACCAGTGATTATTACCTGAATTATAATGAAGATTCAAAGCCACCTGCAGTTTTCTGGTGGAAAGAAGAGAGAAACACAGTTTTTCTTGACATATTTCTACGTCTATTGCCAGCAGTTAGGGGGTTTGATAGCAGGTGAGAATCAAAGGTCTGCTGCTTTGCCCAGCATGAGAATTATCCTTCAGTAGGGTGACTCTGAGCCAGCAATGCCCTAACAGCATCCTGGGGGGGATCAGAAGGGGGGTGGTTAGCAGATCGAGAGAGGTTCTTTCACCCTCTGCACTAGTGAGATATAACTGGCCACAATGCATCTGGAGTGCTGTGTCCAGTGCTGGGCCCCTCAGTTCTAGGACACAGAGCTGCTGGAGGGTGTCCAGAGTAGAGCAGCTGGAACAGAGGAGGTTCCATCTCAATCTCAGCAGGACCTTCTTCCCAGGGAGGGTTCCGGAGCACTGGAAGGGGCTGCCCAGGGACGTTGTGGAGTCTCCTTCTCTGCAGACGTTCCAGCCCCGCCTGGCTGTGTTCCTGTGCCACTGGGTCTGGGTGATCCTGCTGTGGCAGAGGGATTGGACTGGATGATCTTTCGAGGCCCCTTCCCATCCCTAAGGATTCTAGGATTCTATATAAACTAAGAAATTGTCTCTCTGACAGAGAAGGAGACAAGTGATGTCGTTACAATAACACTACTACTTGTCCAGGGGTTTTTGGGACCAATCATTCTGCTGTGGGTCACGTCAGCATCACTGACTGTTTCTTCATTCCTGTAGTTTGAGTGATACCCATGAAATATTAATCAGCAGCTCAGAGGACTGATGAATAATAATCATCTCTCCCTGAGGATATGCTCATTCATTCATGCTGTCTCTGTGCTGTCAGGCATCACAGTTTGTTTAGAAAAGAAAGACGCTGCAGACTTTAACCTTCCTGCAGCTGAAGTCACCCTATTCCTAAGCAAAGCATTTGGCCAAGAGCTGCTGTGTTGCTGCTTGAAATCCTACTGCTCTCCCACAGTCCCTTCTACTCTCTACCTCACCAGCCCAGGGAGAGAGCTGGATAGACTGGAGAGGAGGGCCCAGATGAACCTCATGAGGGTCAACAAAGCCAAGTGCACCTGGGCTGGGGTAAGCAGCATTACCAGCACCAGAACTGCAATGAAATATTTAAGTGAAGGAAGAATTAGAACTGAAATAGGAATTTAAGTGAGGAATTTAAGTGAACTAAGAATTTAAGTGAAATAAGGATTCATGTGAAGAATTTAAGTGAGAGAAGAATTAAAGTGCAATTAGAATTTAAGTGAAGGAAGAATTTAAGTGAAGGAAGACTTCAAATGAAATCATTTAAGTGAAGGAAGAATTGAACTGAAGTAAGAATTTAGGTGAAGAATTTAATTGAAAGAAGAATTCAAATGAAGAAATTTAAGTGAAGGAAGGACTGAATTGAAATGAAAATTTAAGTGAAGAATTTAAGAGAAGGAAGAATTGAAGTGCAATTACCATTTAAGTGAAGGAAGAATTCAACTGGAATAAGAAATTAAGAGGAATAAGAAACTAAGCAAAGGAAGAACTTACTTAAAATAAGAGTTTAAGTGAAGGAAGAATTGAACTGAAATAAGAATTGAATTAAAATAAGAATTGAATTGAAATAAGAATTTAAATAAGGATTGAAATAAGAATTTAAATAAGAATTGAATTGAAATAAGAATTTGATTGAAATAAGAATTTGATTGAAATAAGAATTTGATTGAAATAAGAATTGAAATAAGAATTTAATTGAAATAAGAATTTCAGTGCAAGAAGATATCAAGTGAAAGAAACGAAAGATATAAAACCCCAGGAGAAACAGAAAGAAACTGGACCCTTGCCCATTCTGTTCAGAAAAATCCCAGTAAACCAAACTTTAAGTACAGCAGAAGCTGAGAAACTCCGCCGTGGGATGCGTTTGCGCGGGGTATTAAGGGTATCGGGCCACTCCAGTCACCAAAACAAGCACTCAGAACCTCATTCCAGCCTCCCTTCTTCGCATGAGCGCTCGTCGCTCCTCCACTCTGCTCTTCCCTCCTACCCTACTGCATTTACAAGTGAAACTCCAGGCGCTGTAGAAGGCTCCGAGGCAGCTGGAGCTGTTTTCATAATTCACAACCACGAGAACTACCCCAGGTCAGAAGCTGCTTTGATCTGGATTCCAAAGCAGCTCCACGTCACCTGAGCAGAGGAGGGGGAGGAAAGTGGCGGCACCAGTGCAGGGCTCTCCCGTGGGACTGTTCACATTCAAGCTCTGGGTTTCTCTGCTGAACTACTCACATGTGGATTTCAAAGAGAATTTTATGAACCTTCAAAACGTCCCTCAAGGGAGAAGACTGTGGCTTTGATTTCCTAGGGTGGGTTCCAGAGTTAAAAACAACCCCAAACCCCAGGTCCTCTCTGTGGTGGGGTTGGGGGGGTGAGGAGGGAGAAACAACCCACAGACTCATTTTGGGTGGGATTCTGTATCCGTGGAAAACCCACCCGTACACAGCTCCTGACTGAGCTTGCTGCAGCTTTCTACCAGAGAGGAGCCAGAGGAACCCTTGAGAAATTGGTGGCAGCAGAGAGAGTACAAGAGCGATGCAGAAGCTGTCTTGCTTTAGGGAGCTGCATGTGCTGTGGTTTCATTGCCATCACAGCAGCACTGAACCAGACCTGTTCGCTATTTGTTTCCAGAAACACTGCCCTGTCTTCTTCAGCTCTACTGCACTTTGTTCCTGCGCTCCCTTAGCTGCCTCTCTCCAGCACCCACCAGCAGGCAGAGGACTCTCGATAAATCCAGGAGCCTTTTCCAGAACCTCACCTGACAGCACTTCTGCACTCTTCCTGAGAGGGCTCTGCCCTCTCATCCTGCTGCTGGTTGCCTGGGAGCAGAGCCTGACCCCCACCTGACTGCAACCTCCGTTCAGGGAGCTGGAGAGAGGGAGAAGGTCCCCCTGAGTCTCCTCCAGGCTAAACACCCCCAGCTCCCTCAGCCTCTCCCCATCAGCCTCTCCCTCCAGTCCCTTCTCCTCCCAGAAGAAATGGAAATAAACCCCTGAGACATGGTGGTCCCTTCTCTCCTCAGCCCAGCTTGCATTGACGGCTGCAGAGATGCAGCTGTGCCCTTGGAGCTCAGAGCTGGGGTGATTTCAGCAGATCCGGGTGTTTTCTAGGTGTGATGAATCACTTCATACTTCCAGAAAAGAGCTTGGAATTCAAAGGAAGTGCCTCTCCGTGTTAGACTGATGATGCAGAGGATCAGTTGAGTGTTTTAGTCCCCAGGGGTCTACGCAGATGCTCGACGAGTTTGGAGCCATTTGATGAGAGATTATCTCTTTGACCCAGTCTTTTTAATTCAAAAATAAAGTTGATGGCGTGAGGAAGTGCAAATCAATCAATAAATAAAGACTAAATATCAAAGAAAGGAGAGAACGTGAGAAACACTCTGACTGAGAGCAGTGAGTGAGTGTAGGTTGTGTATTATACGGGTGGGATAATTCCAGGTAGAGCCCACGTGGTGTAAAGCTCCTCTCGATTTTTATCTCTAAAGGTTTTTGAAGGAATAAGAGCAGCACTTTTTGAAAAGGAAGAAGAAACCCCACCTATTCCTCTGGTTTTTAAAGACCAAGCCCTGTTTTCTGAGCCTGGGAAGGAGTCTGTAGTAATAGAGTCCTCTGCCTCTCCCCCATGCATAAATTCAGTGTGGCCACTGCGATGCTTGAACTCTATCGGTGTCGCACGGTAGACAGAACCCACCCCGTCCCTCTCTAGGCGTCTCGGAGGGATGTGTTTGTGGTCAGAGACACAAACTGTTAAGTGGGAGAGAGAAAGCTGTGCAATAAATGCCCAGCTCAACCTGCCCACAGATTTTAAGGGGATCTAGGTGACAAGAAGCGGTCAATCCTGAGGACAAGGCTCTAAGGAGTCCTTGGTGAAGCTAGAAATCACAGAATCCTTAGGGATGAGAAGGGACCTGGAAAGATCATCCAGTCCAATCCCCCTGGCACAGCAGGATCACCCAGACCCAGTGGCACAGGAACACAGCCAGGCGGGGCTGGAATGAGCTCAGATTTGCAAACTTTAAAATGCAGCACTGTAATTGCATCAGACTTGGAGCACTGCCATGTAGTTAAAGCAATCATAGAACCTTAGAATCCTCCTGGCTAGAAGGGACCTCTAGGATTTGATGATCCAGCCCTCATCCCAACAGCTCCCCAACCCCTAGACCATGGCCTCAAGTGCTCCAGCTGCTTGGTTTTTAAACCCCTCCAGGGATGGGGACTCCACCCCATCCCTGGGCAGCCTGGTCCAGTGCCCAACCACTCTCTCAGCAAAGAACTTCTTCCTCAGATCCAGTCTAACCCACCCCTGATGCAGCTGGAGGCCATTGCCCCTCGTCCTATCATTAGTGATTTGGGAGAAGAGACCAGCAGCAGCCTTGCTACAACCTCCTCTTAGGTCGATGTAGAGAGCACTAAGGTCTCCTGCCAGCCTCCTCTTCTCTAGACAGCCAGACCTACAGGAACAGCAGCAGTGAGCATTTCCAGCATAAACTCTGACGGTGCTGCAGAAGCCTCTGACCCCTCTGGTTTTGTCCTGTCCAGGGTGGATGCCACTGGGAGATCTCAGGGACTGCTGTGTGGGAAGAATCACAATTCCAAGCATAAGAGCACCTCACATTTTCAGAGTGCAGTGAGATAACAACACCGAAATCACTTTATCTGCTATTTGCAACCAACTCCAGGCTCTACCCTACCTCGGCTGAGTGACATAATTGGGATCCTGCGTTCTCTAGATGTAAATAGATTTCTTCGCGTCGCCGAAGCTGCAAGAAGTGGGGGAGTAACATATAACACCTTTGGGCTCAAAGGAAGAAACAACGGGCTGGGATTGGAGCCGATGCTTTTAAAATCAGCTACTTCCTCCAACACTGCATGAATTTCACCAGCAAACCCAGATGAACCGAGAGACCAGTAAATCCTGTTTCGCGCCGACACCGTTCCACCGACTCCTGTTAGGGTATGAAGAGCCAGGGAGAAGGCGTTCTCCTCGCAGTGACTGCAAAAGACAGAGACACTCGTTTTTTCCTGTAAATAAGGGAAGATTTAGGGTTGGGGTGGGGGGGAATGTGACTTTTTAAGTGGTTAAAGCGGTTCAAACGCAATGGCACGCCTGGTTTGTTTCTGTTGGCTGCCACGATGAGCTGAGGCGAGAGCTGGGAAGGCTGTGAGGATGATCGTGAGCGTCTTAAAGACTCACAAAGACTAATTTCTCCTGGGAAGGTATCTCTGAACACAAAACACTCTGGTAAATGACCGAGTAATTTTGGTTTGGGGTTGAGAACAGTAATTCAAGTGACGGCTGGAGCATCCTGCTCCAACCGTTACAGCTGGGTAATTCTGCTCTGGCCAGCTTTGCTGTTTGCTCGAGCATCCTCCTCTTGGTGTTGGCATCCTGCTAGTTGTACCACCAACACATTTGTACTCACATTTAGTTCAGTGAGGATACGGTTAGAGAAGCATCAGGCTGGTTTTGGTAGAGCAGAGCACTAACGCGTCCGACGGTGCTGCCATCGTCAGCAGTTACCACGTTTGGGAAAGTGAGCCAGACCCTGCCCTTCGTTACTCTCCAGGTTTAGTCCAGAGGGTTTACACTGGTGTTGGCCACAGGCTTGGTTAAAAATCACAGATCACTGAGTGATTGAGGCTGGCAAAGCCCTCTGAGCTCCTCCAGCCCAGCCCAGCACCTGGCATCACCCCAGCAGCCAGACCAGAGCACTCAGGGCCACAGCCAGGCTGTCCTTCAACACCTCCAGACACGGGGACTGTGAAGAAGATTCAGAGGGTGCAAACTGCCAAAGGAACAAAGTTACCACCTCGTTTTACAGGGTAGAACGAACCACCTAGAACAGAAGCAAATAACAACGTTATTCCTTCCTTTTAAACCTTCAGATGGAGAAGCTTTCAGCCTCTAGAAAGCTCTGTATTTATTTTGTCAACATTCAGACAAAAATAAACAACCTCCGACGAGACTGGAATTGAACAAGTTTGCTCTCAGGGATGGAGACAAACACACACCCTCCGTTACTGTCTGCACTAAACCCTGCGTTCGCCTCTGTCTTAAGCCACGCAAATGATTTCTTCCAATAGCTGGAATGAAAATAAAGACTGGAAAATCCTTGCCGACTCAACCTTGTTGTTACGGGAGCTCTACCTTGCTCCTTTTCAGTCTGCTGAAGGAAATCATGCCGTAATGTCTAGGCAACTAATTTAGTACCTGGAATCATTCTTGCACGGTCCTCACCATCCCCTCCATCTCCTCCCTCATCCCTAATTATGCCAAAATGCAATGAAGCACCAGGACAGCATCTTCCAAGCTATCTATCATGAGATGGAGAGAGAGAGAGAGGGGAGGGATGTAGGTCTTTCAGCTCTTGCATCGGTCTGACCAAACCCAGAAGCACAGGATTCGATTACCTTGATCTGATCATGCATACAATGCGGTTTGGATTAGACCTGCAATGCTGCAGGCCTGTGAAAAGGATCCTGTGAGGAAATACAAGGGGCAGGTACTGAATCCTTCCAGCTGGGAATTCCACAGGTCATCCTCAGCTGCTGGAAAGCTTTCCTTTCAAACTAATTATTCAGGAAATCATGACAATTCCTGGTGCTGTCACTGCTCCCTTTGCACCGGCACTAAATTCGAGTGGACCCCCTACAGTCGCTCTGTTAGTAGATGCTGGTGCCTGCCTGTAGTTGTGCTTAGGTTCCTGAGTCCAGGGCACTGACCCTTCTCATTGTACTCAACACAGAAACCCGGCGTCAGGGTTTGGGGGGTTTGCCACATAAAAGTCAACCACTAGTGAGAGGAAAGGAGTCAGCACATGCAGTTCATTCTACCCAACGGTATCCTTATAGAGAAACCCATCCTGAGGTGTTTGCAGATCAGAATGAGGGGAGATGGGTGAGTCCAGGCACTACCCTCTTGAGTTTAGAATCATTTATTGGAGCACTGGAAGGGGCTGCCCAGGGGGGTTGTGGAGTCTCCTTCTCTGCAGACGTTCCAGCCCCGCCTGGCTGTGTTCCTGTGCCACTGGGTCTGGGTGATCCTGCTGTGGCAGGGGGATTGGACTGGCTGATCTTTCCAGGTCCCTTCTGATCCCTAAGGATTAAATGATGTTNAGAGCTTCTTCCTCAGATCCAATCTAACCCTCCCCTGATGCAGCTTGAGGCCATTTCACCTTGTCCTAGCATTAGGAATTTGGGAGAAGAGACCAACAGCAGCCTTGCTGCAAACTCCTGCTAGGTAGCTGTAGAGAGCACTAAGGTCTCCTTTCAGTCTCCTCTAGGCTAAACAACCCCAGTTCTCTCAGCTGCTCCTCAGAGCAACTTTTTTCCAGCCCTCTCCGCAGCCTCTCTGCCCTTCTCTGGCCCCGCTCCAGCCTCTCAATGCCCTTCTGATCCTGTGGTGCCCAGCACTGGACACACTGTGCTGGCACTTAAGGCCAACCCAGCCAACCGCCTGAAAAGCCACCACAGATTAGAACAGAAGGGAGGTAATTGCTTTTGTTTATCATTCCGGAGCTGCTTTTGGGCTTGGGTTGGGGTTTTTTTAATTAACTTTCAGTTCTGCCTCCTGTCAGGTTCTCTCATTTGACTGGAAGTAGCACAGCATCAAAGCCGAGGCAAAGCATAACGGCTCAAACCATCCCCATCTAAAATTCCACCCGGGAGACAAACGGGCTGCAGCCCACGGAAGGCTGGAATGGTTTTAGCTCTCCAGTATGCAACAGGCACGATGAACCCCCAAATTCCCTTCCCTGTGGAGGATACACCTGGCTGGAACACGACCCGCTCCGATCCGCTCCAGCCTTTTCTCTTCCTGCCTTGGAGTTTATTCCACACGGACCCGGTGCCAGCAGTGGATATTTTCCTGTCCTAATAAAACCCCCTCGGAAGCTCAAATCTGCATTAACCATTCCAATCGTCATCCCAGTTCCAATTCAACCAGCGCTAAGAGCCCATAGCAAAGTGAACTCTACCTCGCAGCTAGGAGATGTTACAGGTCTCTTCACTTAAACAAGGGTACTGTCATCATCATTTACATAATAATTCAACAAAAAATTGGTTTAAAAGGAACAATTACATGAGAGATCTGATCATTACATCAAGTGCACTTCAGTGCAGCAGAGCCCACAGGTCTGTCCGGACCTGGAAAGAAATGAAACCTGCTTCTGCGCCAGAGAACTCATCTATCCAGGACACTGGGCTTTGTTTGAGTTTTGTTTGTTTGGGCTTTTAAAACTCTGGATCAAGCACTTTCCTTGTTCTCAATATGTGAGCACGTAACTAGCATGGAAATCAAACCCCAAGCATCTACTGTATAGAGAATCCTTAGGGATCGGAAGGGACCTCGAAAAATCATCCAGTCCAGTCCCCCTGCCACAGCAGGATCCTCCAGACCCAGTGGCACAGGAACACAGCCAGGCGGGGCTGGAACGTCTGCAGAGAAGGAGACTCCACAACCCCCCTGGGCAGCCTGGTCCAGTGCTCCGGGACCCTCCCTGGGAAGAAGGTCCTGCTGAGATTGAGAGGGAACCTCCTCTGCTCCAGCTGGCACCCAGTGCCCCTTGTCCTGTCAATATGTTGGAGAGTTATTGTTTTAAATATATTGGAACATATTGATTAACCAGAAATTCTTCTTAGGTACCAAGAGCAGAAATAGCCATCTTAAAATTCAACTGTCCATCTCCTAGGTTTCATTTTCCTTACCATCTTTGTAGCCTGAGGATCAAAATCCTGGGCTGCAGCAAGAGAAGCAGGACCAATGGGGCGAGGGAGGGGATCTTCCTCCTCTATTCTGATCTACATCTGCAGTCCTGTGTCCAATTCTGGAGCC
>VZRI01005452.1:61740-81999 GCA_013397515.1 Upupa epops | reverse complement strand
CCTTAAGCACCCTGGTCTGGTGGGAGGTGTCCCTGCTCATGGCAGGGGGGTTGGAACTGGATGCTCTTGAAGGTCCCTTCCAACCTGAACCAGTCTGTGCATCTCTGAATCTATGCTAATCTAGGTGGAAATGTGAGACAGGATTTGTAAGGACAGATCAAGCTCCCATTCTGTTCCCACAACACCCCATTTTTTTAGATGTAGCTGTAGAAAACAAATATTTCTGGTATTAATCAAAGGACAAGGGGGTCACAGAGCTGCTCTGCCAGCAGTTGAAGTGAGTCAGTTCAGCTACCAGCGATGCATCTATTACAACAGCAGTGCCTAAATCCAGCTGTGGAAAGGATGGGCTCTTTCTTTTCACTGTTGTTGCTGAGGCTAAAAGGAGAATTCCCATTCACAGACAGAAGTGGATTAACCTCGTACCCTCCGTCTGTCCACGGAGATTCCTGCAGCAGACAGCACTGCTGAATCGAAGCGATCTTGTGAGTCACTTCACAGCTGAACAGTGAAAGCAGGAACGCGTATGATGTTGCCTGAACAAATAATCTTGTGCTATGAGGCACAGGATGGTTCAGTGCTGTTACAGGAGGCTCATTCCACAGCAGGAAAGGAGTGTTCCCTAAGCTGCATTTACAAAATGATTTATCTGCTGCACCCAACCTCATTTATTAGTAGCCAACTCCATAAACTAGAGCCCCAAGATTGGAATAAATGCTGAGTAAGAGGGTCATTGGGTTGTTCTCTACCAATATTGCTGCAAAGCACAGATTAATCATACAAATGTAAAAATGATACCAGAGAAATGCTTGAAATATCCCAAAGAGAAGGTTCTCGTCGCTGTAGGTGCTTTTATTATTGAGTTATTGAAGTTGGCAAAGCCCTCTGAGCTCATCCAGCCCAGCTCATCACCCCATCAGCCAGACCAGGGCACTCAGAGCCACAGCCAGGCTGTCATTCAACACATCCAGGACTTCCTCACTGCCCTGGGCAGTCCAGTCCAGGCTCTGAGCACCCTTTCCCTGAGGAAGGGCATCCTAACAACCAACCTAACCCTCCCCTGGCAGCTTCAGAACCTGCCCTCTCATCCTGGCACTGGCTGGCTGGGAGAAGAGCCTGTCCCCACCTGTCTATAACTTCCCTTCAGGGAGTTACAGTGTGATAAGGTCCCCCCTGAGTCTCCTCCAGGCTGAACCCCCTCAGCTCCCTCAGCCTCTCCTCATCAGCCTTTCCCTCCAGTCCCTTCCCCAGCCTCATTGCTCCTCTGCACCTGCTCCAGCCCCTCCATCTCTTTCTTGAGGTGACTTGGGACAGTTGGGTGAACAGTGACTGCACAGGTCATCCCCAACTGAATGAGTCTGTAATTCTATGACTGAGTGTCCATGATACCCATCAGAGCCTCTGAAAGAGTCAGAACCGAGGACCAGTGTACCCACCTCTCTCCTCCACGGCAGAAGTGGCTCGTGGTCACCACCAGTATCATCCATTCTTGCGTGTGAACTGCTGAACCACGTCCACCACATGCCAGTTACAGACTTCAAGCCATGCAGAAAGGCCCCAGGGTTTGTTTTAACTCTGTTTAACCGAGCTTCCCAAACCACAATAACATCTGACTGGAGCACTGGCATCAGGCACCACAATAGCAGGTTTTCTTATGGAAACACCCGTTGCCAGCGAATATCAATGTCTTGCTAACTGCAGGAGTCCTGTAAATAGAGTCTGCCTGGAACAACTGTTGTGTATAAAATTAGCACAGTTTCAAGTTCACATCCAGATACAGAAGTCGATTTATTTGTTCGGGTTCCTTTCTGGAGGAGGTTGCGTTGCCTTCACATCCGAGCGACAACGAACAGGGGATGGCCTGGTCACGCTTGCCTCATCTTGGGTTTGTTTGGCTTTACAAACAAGTGTTTGATGTGCAGGAGAAATCCAAACCTTCAATATTTAAGACAGACGGGAACATCCAGAGGTCTCTCTGCTGTCACCCCTAAGTGCGGCGCCAGCGGAGGAGCTCTGAAGGCTTGAAAAGCTGAGGGATAAGACACACCTGTTCGATCCTTCATCTGCGGAAGGGCTTCACGCAAACTCTTTGTCTCTCAGAAGGTGAAAGAAAACATGAAACACCCTCTACAGCTTTTTGTAGCCCGAAAGCCTGGTTGCCTACAAAGAGAGGTTGAAGCACAAGCAAACCCTACAAGTAAAGTCCTCGCTGTGTATTTTCCTGCTCGTTACGAGATGTCCTTGGTACTGAGGGATTTAAACACAAGGGTTGTCCTTCACAGGAAGGTCCTTAGCAAATCTTTCCTTCAGAAGATTTTCTGGCCACTTTTTCTTTTCCATTAAGAAAGGCTCTTCTTTCTTTTCCATTTATGATAGGGGTTTTCTTTACATCTCATAGTTCCCTTAGAATCCCCACAAAGTGCTGAACAGGAGCCAGCAGGGTGCCCAGGTGGCACCAAAGGCCAAGGGCATCCTGGCTTGGATCAGCACTAGTGTGGCCAGCAGGACTAGGGACGTCATTCTCCCCCTGGACTGGGCAACAAGGAGGCGTCCCCTTGAGTTCTGGCAGCAGTTCTGAGCCCCTTCAGGAAAGAGATTGAGGGGCTGGAGTGGGTCCAGAGGAGTTTAGCCTGGAGAAGAGGAGACCCAGGGGGGGACCTTCTCCCTCTCTACAGCTACCTGAAGAGAGGCTGCAGTCAGGTGGAGGTTGAGCTGGATGAGCTTAGAGGTCTTTTCCATCATCAATAGTTCTGTGATTCATCCTGTAGGCCCTATCTCCTCACGTTTCTATGCCAGAGGGATGATGTCACACTGGTAGAGGACTCCTTATCATTTCTATCTCCACTCTTAACAGGGGTGAAAAAAGAAATCCCCTTATTTTTTCTTTTATCTTTCTCTCTACTTTATCAGAAGTTCCTTTACAAATCACATTCTAAGGAGTAGGTGTTTTCATCCCATGACAGATCCACTTTGATTTCTTTCACTTTGCATTCCTTTCACTGAATTATTTTGCTTTTCATCAGCAATTCTATTTTTAAATTACTTTTTCTTAGGCTGAAAATTAAAATATCTCCCCCCCCATCAAAAAATAATTCAATGTGAAATCTAATCATGGAGTGGTTTGGAAGGAACTCGCCATCTCGTGCTGGTGAGCAGACACCTTTAACTGAAGCAGGTTGCTCAGACCCCCATCCAGCCTGACCTGGGGTGGTTCTGGGGATGCTGCTTCTCCCACCTCTCTGGGCAAGCTGCTTCATCTAGAGTAACTCCATCACTGTTTGTTTTTATCCCTTTGTCATGTAGTTGGGTTTACAGGGTGGTTTCCTGGGTGCCAGAACGTTTCAGGTTCATTTAGACATGGGGCTCGTGTAGAACTCTGAAGCAATGAGCGTGGGAACGCTCTGAACGCAGCAGATCGCCTGGGCAGCCAATAAATCAGTGCATTTATCTTTAAATTTCATTAAATTGCCTCAAAAAAGCATTATAAATGTTCTAACGATTTATCCAAACGGACTGGAATAGTTTAACTACTGCTCAGCCAACAGGGAGGCAGCAAAACGATGCCATTCTGTTATGTAGCTGCACGGGACTATGTAAACATGCCAACAGCATAGGGTTTTATTAGCAGCATTGATTTTCCTTAGTGTAGCATCACAAAGCAGCGGAGAGCTAAACCAAAAGCTCCCTATCCCCAGGAGCTCTTCCCTAAGCACTGTGTTTCCTCAGCTAAGTGGAACTACTCCATACTCCATTCCAGTTGATGAACTGGTGCCCAGTAGGAGTTGCCATGCCTTTTAGCCACACAATCATCAGCCATGGGAAGGGTGTGCAGTTCTCCAAGCGCTCTGACCACTCCACTTCCTTCTCGATTTCCAGTTGTAGAGTTGATTCTTCAGCAAAACCATTCGACTTTTACCCAGTCATAAATGCAAACCCAGCTCAACCTTTAGTAGCCCAACCGTGATGTGAACCTCTGTAAGGGAAGGGATGCACAAGCAGCTCCCTCTTCTCAGAAACCTCAAAGATCTACCGAGGAATATGAAGACAAGTAGTAGAATTATAGAATCATTAGGGATCAGAAGGGATCTCTGACAGGATGGGGTTGTCCTGATTGTTTCCCTTTCTTGTCAGAAATCGTAGCTGCAGGATGCTTTCATACACAAATCCATTAAGAGAATAAAACTTGTAGTAATATTATCATAGAATCAGAGAATCCTTAGGGATCAGAAGGGATCTCCAAACATCATCCAGTCCAATCCCCCTGCCACAGCAGGGTCACCCAGACCCAGTGGCACAGGAACACAGCCAGGGGGGCTGGAACGTCTGCAGAGAAGGAGACTCCACAACCCCCCTGGGCAGCCCNGTCCTTCTGCAACTGAGGGTCCAGAGCTGGACACAAGATGTCAATACAGGAGGAAAATGCTTCCCTGACTGTTCTGTGGTGGCAGCAATGCATATTCCTCAGCAAACCCAGCAGAGACCGCCCAGCTCGCCAAGCTGGTTTGGGATACACTGCGCACTAGCAACGTGCACGGACCTACAGCGAGATGCAGGCAGAAGAAATTCCTGCCAGCGTTGTGCAACGCTTCCCCTGCGCTGTAGCTACGACTGCTTTTCAAGCAAAATTCAGTGTATGTTGGGTTTTTTAACCTCCAGAGTCAACTTTCTGACTTCCCTACTGTGTTCCTCTTCCTGTATGGTGATGAATTGACCCTCCAACAGCAGCAGCATCACCTCTCTTCTTAGTTCCTAATTAAAGGAGGAGGAAGGGAGCAGAGCAGATAATTCAGCCGGTTTATTTTTGGAGGTTTATGGTGGGACTTGTGCTGGTGCCTCTGTAGGTAAAGACATCGCTTCCAAGGCTGTCAACACGTTTTCCTGAGTGTTAAATTCATTTTTAGAGTACAGTGGAAGGATGAAATACTCATTTAAAAAGGAAATCTGCTTCCTGTGTTTGGGATAATTATTGTAACTGCCTGCTTCACAGAGCCTGGTGTGAACCAACGGGACTAAAAGCGACTGATAGAGGGGTGAAGATCCAGGAGGAAGCTTTGTTGTTCAGGAGTAATTAAGTAGGTTCTCTCATCCACAGTGGGGACACTGAGGCAGTGCCAATGCAAAGCTGACTCGGTCTGTTGTTTCTTCATCGCAGAAGGAGTAATGGTTCCACTCGAGGAGAAAAAGAAGGGGTGATAAAGGACTAAGGGATTAAAACAAGTTGCAGGTAGGGAGTTGTGTCAGCTCCATCCCTGGAAGTGTTCAAGGCTCAGTTGGATGGGGCTCTGGGCAACCTGGTCTGGTTCCCACGCATGGCTGAGGGGTTGGAACTAGAAGTTTAGGGTCCCTTCCAACTCAACCCTTTGTGTGATGTGGAAGAAGGAAGAGCTATAGAGCTCAGCTTCTCAGAGGAGGTTCTAGTTTTCTTCATAGCTGGCACTTAAAAATAGCTGGGAGCTGTCTTCCAACTTCCCCAGCTAAGCTAAGTCAGAGTTAACAGTGGCTCCATCACTACATCCTTGCTCCTCTGAAGGTCTGGCTGTTGAACCTCAGAGGTCAGATGAGAGAGAATGTGGCTGCTGGCCCTGGCAAAGCAACCTCTCCCAAGCCTCCTTCGCCAAGAGCTGCTTTAAGGCCATTCCCTCACCCAGTGATGGATCTCACTGGCACAGACCCCAGCACAGAGCCGCAGTGCTTGTTATGTAAAGTAGGAAAAGGAGACTCTTTTGTCAGAAGAAGGGGTTTTTTTCCTGAACCAAAGGCTCTGTTATTCCAAAGGATATCACACAACAGCTTTCGCCTTTAATCAGAGCTCACAGTTCAGAGCAGTCGTTTAGGCACCGAACTCATCGTTCTGAGCTGCAAGGCAGCACAACTATCAGTCTTATTACTTCCAAGTCTGGGTTTCTTCTCTTGAGCTCATCACTGCGGTGTTAATTAATGATCAAAGTGCAATGAGGTAAATGAATATCACAGTGTCACAGTACCACAGCACTGATGAGGCTGGAAAAGACCTTCAGGATCATCCAGTCCAACCTAAACCCAACCCAGTAACCCTTAACATCTGCCATCTAGCTCATGCCACTCAGCACCCCATCCAGCCTGACCTTGAACATCTCCAGAGATGGCGACCCGACCCCCTCCTGACTGATTCTCTAACTTCTTCCCAGTGAGGGTGATGGGGACTGGAGGGGGCTGCCCGGGGGTTTGTGGGGTCTCCTTCTCTGAGACGTTTGAAATCCACCTGGACTTGGTCTGGGTGATCCTGCTGTGGCAGGGGGATTGGACTGGATGGTCTTTCCAGGTCCCTTCCGATCCCTGATGATTCTAGGATTCTATTCAAGGCTGCTCAAAGCCCAACCCAATCTGACTTTGAACCCCTCTGACGATGGGAGAGAGCATTTATCAGACAAAAGCAGCGATCAGAATTTCAGATGCAAGTCCCAAACAGCTGAAACCCCAGCTCAGCAGCCTTGAGAGGTGTTTTTTTTCCAGTTCCTTAATGTTTTCAGCTTTTTGATAGAGGTGTTTATATTTATTCCTTTGGATTTGTTCAGCCTGCTCAGCTCCAGTTTCAAAATGCAGTTTGAAGGACTTTGGTCTCTCATCCTTGGTTTTTTTTTTAATATATTCTCCTTAATGCAGTTCTGCAAATCCTTTACCCTTTATTTTTCACCGTTGTGATATTAATATTAATAATCGAGAGCTGAGGCAAGAAATTCGTGAAAGCTTCCAGCAGTTGTTAAAACTTAAGCAGCTGTAAAATATTTCCCAACCCCCCCATAATGGGACAGGACACTGGGGTTTAAGACTTCCTTCGATTGGAAAGGTAAAATTCACTCTATTCACAGAATCACTGAGGCTGGCAAAGCCCTCTGAGCTCATCCAGCCCAGATCCAGGACCTGACATCACCCCATCAGCCAGGCCAGGGCACTCAGGGCCACAGCCAGGCTGTCCTTCAACACCTCCAGACACAGGGACTCCCCCACTGCCCTGGGCAGTCCAGTCCAAGCTCTGAGCACCCTTTCCCTGAGGAAGGGCTTCCTGACAGCCAACCTAACCCTCCTCTGGCAGCTTCAGCCCTGCCCTCTCATCCTGGCGCTGGTTTCCTGCAAGAAGAGCCTGACCCCACCTGTCTGCATTGCAATGCATTGACACAGATGGGATCAAACAGGTTTGTGTGGAGAGAAAAACATGGAAGAATAAAAAAAATCACTTGTCTTATGATGAGGACGTGACATCCCCACCCCCAGAAGCTTCAGCAACAGCAATGAAGACTCAGTACCCATCACTGACCTTCCTGAACATTACAGAATCATAGAATCCTTAGGGATGGGAAGGGACCTGGAAAGATCATCCAGTCCAACCCCCCTGCCACAGCAGGATCACCCAGACCAAGTCACACAGGAACACAGCCAGGTGGGACTTGAACATCTCCAGACATCTTTTCTACACCAGGTCAAGCAACACTATCTCATTCCATTTAGGCATTGCCTTCGTACCACTCCATTCAGTAATCATCCCTTTACTGGTTTTACTGGTGTTAGCTTAACACAATAGGCTTTTTCAACTGCTTAAAGTTTCCTGGGAGGTATTTCTCCCCTCCTCCCATTGACTTCAGTTTTCCCAGAACTGAGAGGAGAAGCAAACAACTCCCACGAGCCCTGAGAGCAGACAGTGCTTACCCCCGGTCTGCCTCCCTGGAGGTCCGCGGGGTGGGTACTCGGGGAAGAAGCTATAAAAATAGCAGAACAGAAGAGGGAACAGTACCGAGCTCTAATTGCATGACACTTCAGATGTACAAGTGCCAGCGGATGACAGCTAGATTTGCTGAGAGAATTTGCTGAAAACAATTAAAAGAGCACTCAGAAAGTACTTTCATCTTAAAAAGAAAAATAATTCCTATAGAAAAAAACACCCCCAAAACAGAATAATTGAAGAGTTTCACAGCCCTAACGAAAGTGGCTGCTAAAAACTTCCAAGCTGTTGTTCTCTAACAGCCGAGAGGGTTAGAATCACGTAGCGTGATTCATGTAATTGCTAATATTACAGCCCAGCTATTTCAGAGCAGAGGTGCCACGTGAGAGATGAAGGAAGAATAACCGACCATTATGCATTGATCTCCCCCTCACACACACACACAGACACTCACACAGAGCTCCTTCGCCTCGGTTCCTACACAGCTACTGTTTGGAGAAGCTACAGAGGGGAGAGCCTGAGCTCCTTCGTTAAAGAGAGGATCCTGTTGTGATCCTGATACCCTGGCCGGGCTGTGGTCGAGAAGGGCAATTTTAATGAAAGATGAGGTGGGGATTTCTTGCTGATTCTGGTTTCACCAGTGCCAAGGTCAGGTCCTCGGGGGCAGCAGTGCGGGGACATTAATCATCCTCCCCACCAAACAGTAGCCTTATGCTCCTGCAAGAGACTCTAAGACATGAAGGCTTGGACGAAGTTGAGACAGAGAACAGCTGGCTGAGTCCCAAGGCTTCCTGCATCAACAGATTTCCCAAAAAGCAGCGGAATGAAGGAAATGAAGGGAAAAAATTCCACATGATGGGGGGGTTTCTTATCATCCCAATTCAACTGATACCAACAGAGCAGCTTTTTCTCTATGGAAGAGGGAAATCAGAACCTAATGAAGTCACACAGAACCATTGAGGCTGGCAAAGCCCTCTGAGCTCATCCAGGGCACCAATCACAGAATCACTAAGGATCGGAAGGGACCTCGAAAGATCATCCAGTCCAATCCCCCTGCCACAGCAGCATCACCCAGACCAAGTCACATAGATTCATGGAATTACTAGGGATTAGAAGGGCCACAGCCAGGCTGTCCTTCAACACCTCCAGACACAGGGACTCCCCCACTGCCCTGGGCAGTCCAGTCCAGGCTCTGAGCACCCTTTCCCTGAGGAAGGGCTTCCTAATATCCAGCCTAACCCTCCACTAGCCCTGCCCTCTTGTACTGGGAGAAGAGCTTGTCCCCAGCCTGACTGCAACCTCCCTTCAGTTAGTTATAAAGAATAATAATGTCCCTCCCAAGTCCCCTCTTCTCTGGACTAAACACCCCCAGCTCCCTCAGTCTCTCCTTTTCCCCAAAAGCCTTTGGTTTAGACCCAAATGATTCAACTTCATCACTGGAGATTTTCAAGTCCCAGAGACCCCAGGGCCAGCCTCACAGTCCACTGCATTTTGACCAAGAGGTTGCACTAGACATCTCTCACCACCCTTTAACAACCGGAATTGTCCTGTAGTGTTGTGAGACCAAGAGTCCAGTGATGCTCACGGCAAATCGCAGTGGAGCAGCGGCGTAACTGCACTGGAGGCTGCAGTGCTGGGCAGATACCCGTTGGTTTCTCACTCCAGCAAGGACTACTTTTCCTAAAACTCCTGATAAAACTTCCTTCTGATGGCATCCAGCAGTGTTTACCCCGCTTTCAGTTTGTACTCAAGGACATCTCAAAATAAAACAGTAAAATTCTAAATACGAGAGTCGCTTTAGGGCAGGCAAAGGCTGGGCTAATCTTGAAAAGAGTAATTCTCATTATTTTTACTTATTCCGCTAATGATGATGGTTTTCTCCTCTTCTCAAACAAACTAGACATTTTGCTATCTCGCCAGCTCGTTTCTGTGAGCAATTTGCACTGTAAGCAGCTCACAGAAAAGAGTCCCTCATCACACTGCAGAAAGGACTCTGTTTCAGCGGAAGCGATAGAGAAAAGTTTTCACAGGGAGCAGAGGGTCCTTTCACACCGTGACTGGAATGGTGTCGGGTGGTTTTCACCTGGGAAATCACAGAATCATAGAGTTGTTAGGGATCAGAAGGGACCTCGAAAGACCATCCAGTCCAATCCCCCTGCCACAGCAGGATCAACCAGACCAAGTCCAGGTGGGTTTCAAACATCTCCAGAGAAAGAGACTCCACAACCCCCTAGGGCAGCCTCCTCCAGTGCCCCATCACCCTCACTGGGAAGAAGTTATAGATCTTTTGGGGTCCCTTCCAATCCCTAGTGATTCTATGATTCTATCCCTATGCCATGCGAATACCACAGCTCCTTCCAGAAGGAAGTATCCTCTCCAGTAGCATCCTCTCCCATAGCATCCTCTCCCATAGCATCCTCTCCAATAGCATCCTCTACGGTAGCATCCTCTACGGCAGCATCCTCTACGGTAGCATCCTCTCCAGTAGCATCCTCTACATATTACATCCTCTGTCCTCTGCTCACTGGAGCAGATCTCCTACTTTCATGAAGGACCTTTCACTCCCTCTCTGCCCCCCACACATCCCCCCAGGAAGCCTTTCTAAAGCCTTTTCCAGCAGGGGTTAAGCAGAGCCTTTACGAAGCCGTACGAGGAGACTTATTTTTCTCTAGAAACGGGTTGGTTTACTCTTTCTTCCTCTACAGCCCTTCCTTTCCTCTACACGCAAAGCAAACTATAGAGCTTAAATATTTTAAAGCGCTGCTAAATCAAGGCGAGCGCCCGCATCCAAGATCAATACTGTTACAAGGTGACAGCATATGTAAACCACTCCAAAGCCTTGTAAATATTTTACATCTCTTTTTCTGAAGATCTGCAAACAGGATGCAAATGCTGGAACCACCGAGAGGGCATCGGGGAAGAGAACTGGGGCTGTCATCATTAAATAACCAGGCTGTCTGCAGCCTGCTGAACTAGTTCTGAGCGTCTCAGATACCGATTGCTTTGTGAGCTCTTGCTTTTGGAAGTCCAGGCTCTTGATACAGGGAGGAAAGTGAGAAGGAACCGGATGTCTTGAGCTGAGAGAGAACGAAGGGGCAAGGGAAAGCAAGGAACGCTGCAGGGATGGTAATTCAGAGAGTTCTTAATAGAGGTGTCTCATAGCTGATGAGATGACCCCGATGCCAAAAAGGAGCCTGCTGAGATTAGACAAAAAAGGGGGGAAATCCTCCATAACCTCCTAAGAAGAAGGAATTCAGCAAGAATTTTTCTAGGAGGAGACCTCAGCAGTGGGGATGCTCACAGAGAGAAAAGGCTGAAGGGACCAGCACAGAGAAAACGGGGTGAAATCCTGCTGGTCCCAGACAGCACTCCACTCAGAAAGAAATCCCCAAGAAGTAGAGGAAGACAATTTCTTCCCCAGGAACCAGCATGAAAGTGCAGATCAGACTGCTACGAGCTCTGTGAAAATGAAGAGACTCTCCCGATTGACCCACATCATCATGGCTCTAACACCTGGGACCTTCGCCGCTTTATAGAATAACCCCCTGCATCTGCACAGCGTGAGGTACCAAAGGGAACATCTGAGAGCATGTAGAGTGCCTGGATTTCATTTCATCCCCACCTTGTCTGCCTGGTTACCCTACCCGCAGGTTTCATGCTAATTTCATCAACGCTGAGCAATTATTCCCCTGAAACGGCGGCTCCGGCTACACCCCTGGGCATGGTTCTGCTCCGGTTCCTTTCAGTCGACTACACTGATTTTGAGACTTCCACAGTGGATATTGGTTTGGTACAGGAGGTACAGAAGAGTTCTGTAACCATAGGAACGGAGTTAAAGACAAAACATCTGCCTTCACAGAAAAAAAACCTCTCCAAACTTTGCTTTTTTCTTTTCCCAGTGCTGGCTCTGTGGAAAGAAGGAATGTTCCTACGTTTTCTGTCTCCTGCTGAACCACAAACACAGGGCAGGGGCAGAAGCACGGGGTGGAGGGAGAATTGCAGATACACCTCATTCCCGTCTCAAAATCTGTGAGGAGGGTGTCAGGAGGATGGAGCCAGGCTCTGCTCAAGGGCATCTGGGGATAGGACAAGGGGCACTGGGTGCCAGCTGGAACAGAGGAGGTTCCCTCTCAATCTCAGCAGGACCTTCTTCCCAGGGAGGGTCCCGGAGCCCTGGACCAGGCTGCCCAGGGGGGCTGTGGAGTCTCCTTCTCTGCAGACGTTCCAGCCCCCCCTGGCTGTGTTCCTGTGCGACTTGGTCTGGGTGATCCTGCTGTGGCACGGGGACTGGACCGGATGATCTTTCGAGGTCCCTTCCCATCCCTAATGACTCTATACACTGCAAAGTTAATTTCAGACTATCTAGAAAGCTGAAGTACCAGAAATCAACTCTGATCTCCTAGGATTTGCAAACGGAACATTTTAAGACACACTCAAGCTGTCCTACGTGATCGGAATCCTTATTGTCGTCGCAATGTCACCCTCCCCAAACTCTTGGATTTATTTTTACTTTTTAATGTATGAAAAAGAACTGACTTTTTCTCCTACTTCGTTTCTATTTGAAGTAATGGTGACACTCTAGTAGTTTGCTGGAAACTCAATTCTTCAGCTCACGCGTGCCTGTTCAATTGCACAACCAGAGCCAAGGCACTCCTATCCCTTGAAGTCCTCCTCCTGATCCCACTCTGACCTCTAAATGGACCATTGTGTTAGGGAAACTTCATTATAAGGAATTAGAGAATCCTTAGGGATGGGAAGGGACCTTGAAAGATCATTTGGTCCAATCCCCCTGCCACAGCAGCATCACCCAGACCAGCGTTTAACCCAGCATTCACCTTCCTTAAAGCTGAGTAGGTTCACTTGGTCTGTGTAGCTTACTCTACAAAGTTCTAAACTTCCGTTCTATGCAGATGGCATCAAAAAGGGCCAGAGAGCCCTTTGCTAATGGAACCGGGTGCCTTGAAAGGTACAGAAATCAACACAAGCATTTGCAGAGGCCTTTTGAAGCAGGATCACCCAGACCCAGTGGCACAGGAACACAGACAGGTGGGTCTGGAACGTCTGCAGAGAAGGAGACTCCACAACCCCCCTGGGGAGCTGGTTCCAATGCTCCATAGGAAGATGTTCCTTCTATATTGATATGGAATCTCCTAGTCAAGACCCACCTGGCTGTGTTCCTGTGTGACTTGGTCTGGGTGACCCTGCTGTGGCAGGGGGATTGGACCGGAGGATCTTTCGAGGTCCCTTCCCATCCCTAATCATTCTATGATTCTATGTCACAGGCTTCTTGTTCTGTGCTAGCAAATCTTGATTACTCGCCTTTCTGTAAGGCTGCCATGCCCTTTAATAATTCATGCGACTCCGCTTATCAGCCTCGGAAACCGAAGCAGAGCCTTCTGACATAAATCATAGTGGCTCCGGCATCTCATTGAGATGCAGGGCAGCAAACCATGAGCACAACTGGTGCAATCTGCTATTTACAGATGTGTTATGAGGCAGAGGTGGATAACCTACTTCTTGGGTTCTGAGGGGAATCCAGACCTCCTGCACAACCAGAGTAACCGTCTAGAAAGCCTAGTGCTGGTAGGAAAGAGCTCGTTTCTACTCACTGAGAGTAAACTTTGATTCCATTATAGGGGCTTGTAAATGCTCCAGTGAGAGGAGGAAATGGGGGCTACAATAAAACAGTAGGAGAAATGACAATACATTGAGCCAAAGGGCTACAGGGTTGGGGAAGGGTCTGCAGAACAAACCTTGTGAGGAGCAGCTGAGGGAGCTGCTGGTTGGTCTGGAGAAAAAGGGGCTGAGGGGAGACCTTATTGCTGTCTAAAACTGACTGAAAGGAGGGTGTAGAGAGGTGGGAGCTGGTTTCTTCTCATGAGGAAGAAGTGACAGGACAAGAAGAAACAGTCTGAAGTTGCCCCAGGGGAAGGTTAGATTGGACAGGAGGAAAAACTTCCCCCTAGAAAGGGTCTTCAGGCCTTGGCACAGGCTGCCCAAAGAGGGGGTTGAATCACCACCCCTGGCTGTGTTTCACAGTTGGGGGGATCTGGAGCTCAGGGACAGGGTTTAGAGGTGGGATGGGACAGCTGGGGTAACGGTTGGAGTCTACGAGCTTGAAGGTCTTTTCCAACCTAAAGAGATCTGCGATTCTGTGACCGTGTGAAAGTGTGTCACTCCCTAGTTTTCTCATCTGCTGACTTATTCCACATAGCCAATTTCCTCTGCTTACAAGTGGGATGATAAGGCATTCCTCTTTTATTAGCAGCACAAGTGCTGCAGAGTACTACAAGCACACACAGGAAATCAATGGCTGACTTTTATTCCCGATGTTATTAATAGCAAACGCATCTGAAATACAATCAAGACCACTCGTTCCTCCTACACCGCTCAATCCCATTTGACTGAATCGCACGGTGAGCAGCAACATTTCCCTCAGCCCTGTGATTAATGGTGGGTAGAAGCGACTCGAGATTGAACAGGAGACAATAGACTGACGGCATTTCAGCAGCCTGGATCACCGCGCGAAGATACTGCATGCCAGTACGACTGTTGGAAGCTGTGTTGGAGAACACTCCAGGTAAAATGTCTGGAGTTGGGGAGAGAGCGAAGACGTCGCTGTCTGGATAATTCATCAGATAATAATGTGCAAGAATTTATTTGATTTGGGGGTTTATTTCCCAACATACTGTTGTGACCAAAGTGATGGAGTACGGGCTGTCTCCCGCAGCCCTCATTAGATCCGTGAGCACAGGCATTCATCGCGGTAAGAATTTGCTCCAAACCTACTCTTCCATCAGAATTTTCCTACCACAAACCAATATTTTTATTCAACAGCCCAAGACAAAGACTTTAATTTTCAAAATCCTCGCCATCCACAAAGGGAACCGCTCGCTCGTGGTAAAATCAAGGTTGGAAATGCAAATAAACAGCTCCTGAGCGAGCGGGCTCTGCCGAAACACCAGCCCGGTCTCAGTAGGGAAGCAGCACGGGTTGTTTCTCTTGGCACAGTTTAAGTGGCTTAGGAAAAAAAAACCCCTCACTGCAATATTTTCTGGCGTTGTAGGGAAGCACTGAGTATTTTGCACTGCTGTTTTAATCTCCAGTTTCTGTTCTAGCATCGTTCCGCGTTATTAATTCCCTTTTGGGCGGCGGATCTGTAGAGGGAACTGTGTGGGATCCATTTACAAAGGACTTGTGCGACAGAAACCTGCCCAGCAGCGCTCGAGAACATTTCGAAGCAAGGCAGGAAAAAATAGCTCCCATCTTCACTCCTTTCTTTAAACAAGAACTTCCGCGGAGGGGAACTGCGATGGAATTCATCGAACCCGAAGAACCTCCCTCACGCAAGAAAGCCAAGAGCGTGTTGGCTTTGCCACACAGAGCCACGAAAATTGTTCTTTGCTCCTGCTGAGGCTCCTGCTGGTGCCTCTTCTGATGCCAAACCGGCTGCTATCGCCACCTCATCTGCTGTTGGTGCTGGTTCATGCTTTTGTATGAAGGGCCAAGGGAACACATTGGAGATTGTCTTGTGCCAAGAGAAGGAATACAGCAACGTGGGAAACCGAGTGATGTAACTACTAGAGCAGAAGACCACTAAACCCTGCCAATTACTCCTTGGCACCAAGGGGTGAGAGGAGGAATCCAAAATAAAAAGCATAAGGGCATACATTTGGAAGCAGTTTGGAACTTGATGAGAGCCATGGGGAAATGTCAAGTGTATCACTCCAGAGCCTTCGAGCAGGGTTACAGACAGAACCGTGGGACAAGCAGAAAAGCAGTGTTTTAGTTGCAATTAGAATAGAATTATTAGGGATGGGAAGGGGCCTCGAAAGATCCTCCAGTCCAATCTCCTGCCACAGCAGGATCACCCAGACCAAGTCACACAGGAACACAGGCAGGCAGGGCTGGAACGTCTGCAGAGAAGGAGACTCCACAACCCCCCTGGGCAGCCCCTTCCAGGGCTCCATTACAATCACTGGGATGAAGTTCCTTCTGGTATTGAGATGGAACCTCCTCTGTTCCAGCTGGCACCCAGTGCCCTTTTTCCTATCCCCAGATGCCCTTCAGCAGAGCCTGGCTCCATCCTCCTGACACCCACCCCTCACAGATTTAGAGACAGCAATGAGGTCCCCCCTCAGCCTCCTCTTCTCCCAGCTCCAGAGCCCCAGCTCCCTCAGCCTTTCCTTAGCAGGGAGCTGCTCTCCTCCCTTCATCATCTTCATTGCTCTATGCTGGACACCCTGCAGCAGGTCTGTGTCCTTCTGGAACTGAGGGGCTCAGAATTGGACACAGTACTCCAGATACTGTCAGTGTTAAAATGACTACTAAAGGTATAGTCAAAAGCAGCAGAACACACTCAGCAGCCTGAGTTTTAGAATCCTTTAGACATTTAGAGCCTACAAGAGGTGCAATGATTTGCTCAGAAGCTCCAGAGTTCATTCACTAACCCAACCCCTATTAAATGATGACACTGCTGACTGCAGCCTCAAACACAACCATATGGGGAACACCAAGTCCTCCTTGGATCTGGAGTCATCTACCATGGATGTCAAGAACATGGGGGCAGCCACTTACAAGTAATGCCAAGCTGCCATCTGGGACTGCCATAAGTAGAGCCCAATTAGTCAGGCCTGGTGTTCTACTGGGGTGTGGGCACCAAACTACGAGAACATCACATCCACCTCATGTGGGTCAGCCTGGTAATGAAATTCCTAATGATAGGATGAGGGGAAACAGTCTCAAGCTGCAGCAGGGGAGGGTTAGATTTGATCTGAGGAAGAAGTTCTTTGCTGACAGAGTGGTTGGGCACTGGACCAGGCTGCCCAGGGAGGTGGTGGAGTCCCCATCCCTGGAGAGGTTTAAAAGCCGAGTAGCTGGAGCACTTGAGGCCATGGTCTGGGGGTTGGGGAGCTGTTGGGATGAGGGCTGGGCTTGGTGCCCCTGGAGATCCTTTCCAGCCATGAGGATTCTGTGATTCTCTGGTTGTTAAATACTCGACAACGCTTCAATGCAACTGAACCCGACACTGACCGCAGGATTTGTCGATGCTCATGAAAGAACTAGAAGGTTTTTACACTGAAACTTTGCAGTCCATGGTGGTAGCACTCAAAACCCCAAGTCACAGTGTTCCCTTACAGTGTTTACTACACCCAAAATTGCTCTAAATCCAAAGTGTGAGTGTGGCCTTAAGGATCAGATCCCACCACGCAACTCATGTGGACGCGGAGCTTAGGGACGGGGTTGAGCGCTGCCCTTGGGACAGTCAGGTTAAATGGTTGCACTGGGTGACCTCAAAGGTCTTTTCCAACCTAAATGATTCTGTGCAAAGCTGTTGCCCTTCCACAGAGGTCAACGGAAAATCTACCAAGCATCTCCTTCTGCCCATGTGAGACAGAACACGCGCTCAGAGCATGTGAACCGAACAGCAGAAACTCCTCTTGGTTGCTTCTTTATGCCCTTTCAGCAAGTTGAGGCTTCTTCTGGTCACTTGGGAATGCTGCCAGCACAAGAGCAGCGTGAATTAGAGATTTAATAAGATGCAAGGGCACGTGTGCCTACAGATCAGTTGTCTGAGCGCAGGCTTGAGAGAAAAGACCTCATCCTCTCAGCATTCACTCCGGACCGCGCTGCAGAGATCTAGCGATAGGAGCAGCCTGTTTCCCTGTGCCCCTACCCTACACTAAATCCAACAAGATTTCTTTTCTGGGGGTTTTTATTTTGATGGTGATGATGATGATGATGATAGCTCAGGAGTCTGTGAAATGTAATATCCTGTGCTTTTATCTCGTTCTTGTTTGGACCCAGCAGCCAAAACATTTTCTCCCGTACTTTCTGCAAAGTCAAATGGAAGTCATCGCATTCCTTCAACTCAGCACAAAACAGAGCACTCAGGATCACAGCATTACAGCATGATTGAGGCTGGAAAAGACCTCAGCCAGCCCAGCCCAGCACCTGACATCACCCCATCGACCAGACCAGGGCACTCAGCGCCACAGCCAGGCTGTCCTTCAACACCTCCAGACATGAGGACTCCCCCACTGCCCTGGGCAGTCCAGTTCAGGCTCTGAGCACCCTTTCCCTGAGGAAGGGCTTCCTAACAGCCAACCTAACCCTCCCCTGGCAGCTTCAGGCCCTGCCCTCTTGTCCTGCTGCTGGTTGCTTGGGAGCAGAGCCTGACCCCCACCTGACTGCAACCTCCCTTCAGGGAGTTGGAGAGAGGAAGAAGGTCCCCCCTGAGTCTCCTCTTCTCTGGGTAAAGACCCCAGCTCCCTCAGTCTCTCTTCATCAACCTTTCCCTCCTGGTTCTTGTGAAGTGCCCTTTCTGCCGATGCCACGCGCTCTCAAACCATTCGACACTCCCGTTCTGATGTCCCTGCGATGTCTTTGTCTACAACCTAGAACCTTAAAACTGAACTCTGCTGGTGCAGCACACAGGCGGGACTGCAGCTGCACAGGGATCTTTCAGCCTCGAAAGGAGGAACTGAGCTGGCTTAAGCACTTTTACATCCGACTAACGAGGCATCTCTTCCCAAAGATTACATAACCCCTCATTTAACGTCCCTCTTGTTCCCAGCACCCCATGCATCTCATTTCTTGCTTAAAGGCAGAATATCTATTATAACGAAGGAGTTAGATAACAATCACGATTTACACTTGAGGAGCGAGCAGGGAGGACAGCAAAACCCAGCAGCTCTGCAAAATAATACCCATGACGTCCCAGCTGCCAAATCACCGCGCTCTCTTGGCCCTGAAGATGCAGAGTGATAAGAGGTTCCTCTTAGTTTTGTCTCAGAGTGTTTTCATTGACTTCAGTTGATCTCCAGCCCTTAGTCCGAGTCGTGTTCGGACTCTGTGCATGATCACAGTGTCACTGAAATGAGGAGAGGTTGCAAGTTTAAATCTGAGTGCCTATGAAAGGGAGAGGGAAGGCAGCCAAAGGAGAGCTTGAAGGAACCTTACGTTACACCCAAAGTAATGATGATACACCAAAATTGAGAGGGCAACAAACCTTCAACTAATAGCTGTGTCAACTGTGAGCCAGCAGGGTGCCCAGGGGGCCAAGAAAGCCAGTGGCATCCTGGCTTCTATGAGAAACTGTGACCAGCAGAAGGAGGGAGGTGATTGTCCCCCTCTACTCAGCACTAGTAAGGCCACACCTGGAGTACTGGGTCCAGGCTTGGGCACCTCAGTGCAAGAGAGACATCGAAGGGCTGGAGCGAGTGCAGAGGAGGGCAACAAAGCTGGGGAAGGGTCTGGAGAAGAGAGCTGATGAGGAGAGACTGAAGGAGCTGGGACTGTTTAGTTTGAGGAAGAGAAGGCTGAGGGGAGCCCTCCTCACTCTCTACAGCTACCTGAAAGGACACTGTGGGGAGGTTGGTGCTGGTCCCTTCTCATAGGTCATTAGCAACAGAACCAGAGGGAAGGGCTTCAAGCTGCAGCAGGGGAGGGTTAGACTGGGAAGAGGGTTCTTCCTGGGAAGAGTGGTCGAGCACTGGAACAGCTGCCCAGGGAGGAGATTGAATCCCCATCCCTGGCTGTGTTCAAGAGTCACTGAGCTGTGGTGTCAGGGGACAGAGTTTAGGGGTGAACTTGCAGAGCAGGATTAATGGTTGGACTCGATGACCCCAAGGGTCTTTTCCATCCCGAATGACTCTGTGAAATAAAGAATTATGGGGAGAATAATTGCTGTGAGAACAGAAAGTTCTGACACATTCTATGAGACCAATACATTTTTCCTTAAGGGTCCTACTCCTAAACCATCAATCTCTTTCTTCCCAGGCTGGGGCAGTGGGAAAAATATCCATCTTGTGGGAAATAATGGGAGATCAGTGAACCCAACCTCCTGGCTTTGAGGAAAAAATGAGGCAGCCTTTACTATGCAACAAACGTGACCTTACGTGACGGTAAACGCAACCGGCTCCCGTCCGCTGATGCAATTTAGAGCTGAAATATGTGTATGCCCCATATAGTTTTTACTATACTGTAAATCACTGTGATTCACCAGATGTTTTGAGGGGTTTATGGTCCACACAATAAATATTGCTGCTCAAAAAAGGAAGCGAAGCAGTGGAGAGAAGAGAATTGCATCTTTGCCCACTCGCAGTAAGAGAATCATCTCTGAGTCGAGGGTTTCAAGGTGCTTTACGTGTATTTATCAGGTAACTAATTGCTCACTTCTCTGAGGAGAAGGTAAACACCACCAGAGTCATAGGACAGCTATGCAAACGACTGAGGTTCAGCCTTTGGGGGCATGATCCTCAAATCCTTCATCCCCCAGCTGCCTCCAAATGACCTCCAGCTCCCTTTCTCTAGAACCCCCCCAGAATGAACCCACGAGGTAAGTAAAAACCATGGTCAACCCAAAACCTATTTCAGCTCTTCTGCTGTTGAAAATAACCCCCACGCCTGCATTTTGAATCAAAACTTGTGGTTTGAATTAAAAGCTGTTGTGAAAAGCTTTCAGGAACATGTTCCAAACACCACTCACCATCAGACATAGAACTATCAGGGTGCAGAAGGGACCCTGAAAGATCACCCAGTCCAATCCCCCTGCCACAGCA
>VZRI01005452.1:34137-61643 GCA_013397515.1 Upupa epops | reverse complement strand
CTCCAGCTCTGCTCCATTCCCCCAGTCCTGTCACTCGTTGAGATCCTCAAAAGCCCCTCCCCAGCTGTTCTGTAGTCAGCGAGCCGATACTATCAGATCAAAAAGACTTGGGCGCCGTTGCCCCTCTCTCTCTAAGTTATTAATTAGGAAATTAATTTAGGTTTGAGCTTCTCAAAACGTTATCGCAGGAAAAAATTTACAGTCCTAATCTTAAGCAAATAAATTAATGGCCGTGCCTGCGTTTGTTTTAATTATCAGGAAAAGCTCCCTGAATATTATTTGTCGATAATTCACCGTGTGAGTAAACAGAAAAGAAACACAGACTGACATAAAGGAATAATTAAAGTCTCGGGAAGAGCTTCGTCTTGTAAGAATTCATTAACTTCCCCAAAATCCTCGCGATTCAGTAATAAAAACTGCCTGCACTTGTTCTGGGCGGAAGGCTTTCCAAACCCCCCAGATTTGATTAAACAAAATGAAAAGCTGCTTTAAAAATTCTGTCAGGAGGATTGACTTTTATGAGCTTGCAGCCTGGCTAGTGAAATCATTGGAGTGACAAGGAGCTTTTACTTCTCTTCGCATACAATTTCCATAAACATGGATTGTCCCTAATAAAAAGCTTCCCATCCCTTCCTTTTTTTTCAAGGATAGGGAAGAGGAGGCTGAGAGGAGACCTTAGTGCCCTCTACAGCTCCCTAACAGGAGGTTGCAGCACGGCTGCTGCTGGGCTCTTCTCCCAAATTCCTAATGATAGGATGAGGGGAAATGGCCTAAAGCTGCATCAGGGGAGGGTTAGACTGGATCTGAGGAAGAAGCTCTTTGCTGAGAGAGTGGTTGGGCACTGGACCAGGCTGCCCAGGGAGGTGGTGGAGTCCCCATCCCTGGAGGGGATTAAAAACAGAGTAGCTAGAGCCCTTGAGGCCATGGTCTGGGGGTTGGGGAGATGATGGGATGAGGGCTGGGCTTAATGTTACTGGAGATCCTTTCCAGCCATGAGGATTCTATAATGTATCTCAAGAAAGATTGCAGAAGATGAAATCCACTCCCAACTTCACATTTACAGTCCTACTCTAGAAAACTGCTGTGCAAGACACTAACTACTTTTCTATATAAGAAAAGGTAATAGGAGTAGACTAATTATTTGTCTATTTAATTAATCTGATGTCTAGTTTGGTAAATCTTTAGTGCTGATGTAGTTTCACCTTGCTGAAAGCAGGGCCGCAGCAGTTCATGTTCTTTGTCCCTCGAAGCGTGAAAAGGGCATTTCAGAGAGAAGCTTCACGAAGCTTAAATTTATTATTTCTTCTGAAGAAAATCTAAATTTGAATTGACAGAACCATTCGAAAGAGAGGCACAGGCAGAGTTCAGGTCTATAAAAGAGTAGCAGAGGTGAATTAGCTCGTTTGCATCGCTTTCCTGGGAGAGCGTCAATATGGTCCTTAGACTCTGAAACCTCACAGTGCAGCCCAACTGGAGCAAACACTCACACTGTGTATTTGATGAGAGCATCACAGTCGCAGGCAGCTGCCTCCGTGACACGTTAATGTAGAGGTTTTATCTTTAGATGATGCAGTTAGGAATGCGTTTGTACTCAGTCATTGAGCCAAGTCACAGAATTTGCATTTCAGAAGGAGTATAGAATCCTTAGGGATGGGAAGGGACCTGGAAAGATCACCCAGTCCAGTCTCCCTGCCACAGCAGGGTCACCCAGACCCAGTGGCACAGGAACACAGCCAGGCGGGGCTGGAACGTCTGCAGAGAAGGAGACTCCACAACCCCCTGGGCAGCCCCTTCTAGTGCTCTGGGACCCTCCCTGGGAAGAAGGTCCTGCTGAGATTGAGAGGGAACCTCCTCTGCTCCAGCTGAGGAAATACTGGCAGTATTTCACTCGACTCTATCAGTCAACGTTCAAAGCTTGTAAAGGCAGCAGACTGACATGTTATTTCTGCAGGGTGGCTCTAAAATGGGACTTTCCCCTGCTCCCTTTGTTTACGTGGGGATTGCTCCATCGCTGCTGCACTTCCCAGGCAAAACCATGTGGTTTTAGGGTAGCGGCAAGAAGGGTTTTCAGTAAGAGAGAAAGAGGATGCTTAAACATAAACAGGGGCCATATAAACGCTGAAATGTAATTTTGAAGAAGATTGCTCAGTCGATGTTCAACTTCTGCAAAGAGTAACCTGATAAATGGGCTGAGATGCTTCTTAAAGTGCTGCTGGGGGATAAAGAAAGAAGAGTAAGAGCCACCTCATCTCTTGTGCACCACTACATTAGGCAAGTCCTCTCTTTGGGGAGGGGATGATGCACTCCCTGTTATTAAAACACTCGAAAACAGGAATCAAGTGGGGTGAAAAGATCAGAAAAGACAGGAAATGAGGGAATAATTTCAGTGGTTTGGGGATGTTTTTTAACGCCTTGTTCCGTCTTTGCTGGAGTGGCAAGCGGCACTGAGCTAGCTCAGGGGAAGAAGGAAGACACAATACTTGTATCTGGCAATATACTGATTGGGAATTGCACTATCATGCCTACTGAGGGAGGATGGTTTCATCATGTTCCTGAATCATGGAATCACTAGGGATCAGAAGGGATCTCCAAAGATCATCCAGTCCAGTCCCCCTGCCACAGCAGGATCACCCAGACCCAGTGGCACAGGAACACAGCCAGGCGGGGCTGGAACGTCTGCAGAGGAGGAGACTCCACAACCCCCATGGGCAGCCCCTTCCAGTGCTCCGGGACCCTCCCTAGGAAGAAGGTCCTGCTGAGATTGAGAGGGAACCTCCTCTGTTCCAGCTGGCACCCAGTGCCCCTTGTCCTATCACCTGATGACCTTGAGCAGAGCCTGGCTCCATCCTCCTGAAGATTCAGTCCAGGCTAAAAGCTGATAGAAATCCCGTGTCTCCCTGAAAAATGGGTTCTCTTCAGAGATTTGCCAGGTTCCCTCAAGAAAAGCACCGACACCCTCGATACCTTTTCCAGCAGGAAAGAAGGAACAAACGTTGTTTGCTCACAGCATTTGAAATGATGAATCCATTACACATCATCAATTTGATAAAGACGGAGGGAAGTGCCTCGAACATTTCCAATTCCTTACCCTTCTGCGTGTTCAGAGAATCAATAAATAGGATGCAGGGCTGCTAAATTATTTAAGCTGTAATAAAGGAAGCAATAAGCTCCGCTTTTATCCACCTGTGCTCCGAACGGGATGCTTTTCATTTATGACTAAGCTGTGCTTTTACCTAGAGAAAACGATTCTTCTTTCCCTTTTATTGCTGTCATTTTTTAATATAATTACACGTGTTAAAAAGGGGGGGGGAAGGAAAAGTCATGGAAAATCTGCTCTATTAATGGAATTACTTCCACATTATACTGCTCCCAGATGCGCAAAGGCCATCTAGCCGTGCTTTTGGTAGCCTTTCGTAGCCTTCCTCAGGCTGAAATGAGAATGAAGTGAGAGGGCACAGCCAGGAGAGATGAACTGCACCAAGAGATGCCCAGACACGGAGAACCCCAGGTCGCCACTTCCCTGGGTGGTGACAGCAGTGTCACCACCACAACAGAACTCAGATCTTAGCGCGCTAGCGGCATTGCATTGCAGAAGCAGGCAGGGTGGAGGAGCTTCCAATGTTTATGGTACCCACGGAAGCAAACTGCTGCAGAAATAGCGATGTAAATAGATTTATAAGGGTGTGAAGGCACAGATTTCTGCGCGGCACGGCTCCAACAGTGATCATAAATTCCACCTTCAGTCTGGTGACGGCTGACCGGAGCTCAGTCGAGGCGTGTTTGCCCCAGATTTTAATGCCGCTGCAGGTTACGCCTATTGCCTTGCTGCCATCTGCATCTCGTCTGGAACTCTGCAAAATTAGACCATCTGAAGCAAAATTGGATCTTTAAGTCTTGTTCTCATTAAGGCAGAGCTCTCCAGCTCAATCCCGAGTCCAACAGCAGAGGGGCTTTGCCCATGTCCTCTGAAAACACCACATGCCCTTTGAGAAATCCTCTCCTCACGGCAGCAGGAATTCTGTCATCTCCAGGCTTCTTGGTGTCAAGGCAACAAAGAACTCTCCTTCTCCAGGAGAAGATGAAGGAAACCTCATTTTGCTCTATGATTTAAAAATTTAAAATACAGGAGAAAATTATTGCCGGGAAATATCGCTCCCGGAGAACAGGATTTCTCTCTCCAAAGCGATCCTTTCCCATTTCTTATTCCTATTTCCTAAATCAAACTCCACTGTATTGTAACTGGAAAGGTCAAGGGTGGATGGATGCATAAAAGAAAGAATCAAATATCTTCTGAAAAATCCACAGACAGATTTCAATGTCTTGTGTTTGGGCTTCTCTTCCCCTCTTCAAATCTACTGAAAAGTGGAATTCCTGCTCAAACTGCCCTTCTGCTTTGACTTTAAGGATGTTCTGCACTCGCAGCTCTGTCTCCTTCAGCCTGGACTTGGTGGTCTGTGCTGCCATTCAGTGAGAGCTGGACAGGCTGGAGAGCTGGGCAGAGAGAGGTGGAGTGAGGGACAGCAAGGGGCAGGGGAGAGTCTGGCATCTGGGCAAGAACAACCCCAGGGACCAGGAGAGGGTGGGCACTGACCTGGTGGAGAGCAGGGGAGGAGAAAGGGACCTGGGGGTCCTAGTGGCCAGCAGGGTGACTCTGAGCCAGCAATGTGCTCTGGTGGCCAAGAGGGCCAACAGCATCCGGGGGGGATCAGAAGGGGGGTGGCTAGCAGATCAGGAGAGGTTCTTCTCACCCTCTACTCTGCACTGGTGAGACTGCATCTGGAGTGCTGTGTCCACTTCTGGGCCCCTCAAGAGCTCTAGCTACTTGGTTTTTANGGGTCTGGGGGATCCTGCTGTGGCAGGGGGATTGGACTGGATGATCTTTTGAGGTCCCTTCTGATCTCAGCGGTCTTTTCCAGCCTCAATAATTCCACAATTCCCTAATTCTCCAAGGGATTTTTAAATCCTTCCTTTGTTCACTCTTCTGTAAGAAATCTTGGATTTCTTCTTCCTTCGATTGGCAAACCCTGAATTTAAACGTGAGCAATGACACCTCTCAAGATGCTTCTTATTAAATATTTGTAGCATAGAGAGATGAGAGAACAGGTTGTTGTTTACTCCCCAGACAAGGCATCTCAGGCAATGAGAAACCGGACCTTTTCTTCCTCACAGCTAAAAATATTCCAGCCCCCCCACCCCAGCAGGCACTCAAAGTGTCAGTTTAGGTTTCATCTCCTCAAGTTTGCAGAGGTTTGTTAATTCCTCATGAAGAATCAGGATCTGTTTTGTTCACTTCAAGCTGAACTATCTAATTGGACGCAGTGCGATGCAGCTTGCCCGGCGCTAATTGCCCGGCTATCACGCGCGTGACAGCCTCTCTGCGCAGCCTGCAATCTGCATTCCTTCTGAAAGCACTCAGGATGCTTCTTCCCTGCTACCCTGATGCAAAACAACAACTGGAAAAACGCTGGAGCAGTCAAACCCTTTGCAAAAACCTCGGTTAGGGAAGAGGAAGAAACTCTCTCGGCTGCTGTCGGAACGTTCCCAACACGGATGGATCCATCGGCTCGGGAGAGAAATCGATCAGCTGTAGTGATGAATGAAGAGGACCTGAATTGGTCTTGAGACCTTGCATTTTTGATTAAATCCTAAACGTCTTGAAATCCTGGATTTGTCTCAAAATTCTGAATTGCTCTGAAATCTCAAATTCTTCTTGAAATCCTGATTTTTTCCCCTGATTTCCTGAATTTCTCCTGAAAATCTGAAAGTCTTGAGATCTTGATTTTTTTCTCTAAATGCTGCATTTTTTATTGAAATCCTGAATTAATCCTGAAATCCTGGCTTTTTCCTTGCTATCCTGAATTTATCCTGAAGCCTTGAACACCTTGAGATCTTGATCTTTTCCCTTGGAATGCTGAAATCATCTTGAAATCATGGATTTGCATTAAAATCCTGAATTGTTCTAGAAATCCTGAATTTGTCCTGAAACCCCCAATATCTTGTGCTCTCCAAATCCTGGATTTATCCTGAAACCCTGAATGCCTTGAGATCTCATTTTTTTTCGTGAAATCCTGAATTTTTACTGATATCCTGAATTTTATTGAAACCCTGGATTGCTTTTGAAATCCTGAACTTCTCCTGAAACTCGGAATGACTTGAGATACTGATTTTTATCCTGAAATCCTGAATTGCTCTGGAAATCCTGATTTTTTCCTTCATACCCTGAATTTATCCTAAAACTCTGAACCTTGATTTTTTTTTCTTGGAATCCTGACTTTGTCTTGAAATCCTGGATTTTTATTGACACCTGGAATTACTCTTGAAATTTTGGCTTTTTCCTTGAACTCCTGAATTTATTCTGAATCTCTGGATGTCTTGAGATCTTCACTGTTTTCTTAAAATCCTGATTTGCTGCTGAAGTCCTGATTTTATTCCTTGATACCCTGAATTTGTCTTGAAGTCCTGATTTTTCTCCTTGATACCCTGAATTTGTCTCAAAATCCTGAATTTATCTTGAAATCCTGAATTTACCTTGAAATCCCAAATTTGTCTTGAAATCCTGATTTTTTCCTTGAAACCCCAAATTTATCCTGAAACCCCAAAGTCTTGCAATCTTGTTTTTTCTCTTGACATCCTGAATTGCTCTTGACATCCTCTTGCACTGCATTTTCTGCAGAGCTTTCCAGCCGTTAGCCAAGGACCAGCGCCTTTGATCGCCCATCCTGGCCCCGCTCTAACTTTGGCTTTGCTGCTGCTGGAGTTTTCTGCACAAACTCTCCATTTAACCTTTTCTCACCTTTTCTGCAGACCCACTCCCAGTCAGCTCGATGGAGAAGGCAGCCCAGCTTTCCTAGATCCGCACATCTCCGGGTACTCAGCCGCACACAGGGGGTGGCACCGCTCCTTTTCCACCAGCTCCATTATTATTCTTCACTCTACATACAAATTCCAGAGCTGATGCTTTTATTCTACTGGAGTCCCACAACACCAGCTGCTCGTACAGAGAGAAATGAGTGTTTGCAACACCACTCTACTGAGAAAAGAGTTTGTTTCCCAACACAGCAAACATTTTGCTATTAAATAATTCTAACTGGGAGGGGAGAACCCTCCTCCTGCTTCAGATAAACAAACTTCTTGGGATTTCCAGATGGATTAGCCACCTAATTCAATTGAAAAGGTAGAAAATACGTGAGGGCTGGGTGTCAGGAGGATGGAGCCAGGCTCTGCTCAAGGGCATCTGGTGACAGGACAAGGGGCACCGGGTGCCAGCTGGAACAGAGGAGGTTCCCTCTCAATCTCAGCAGGACCTTCTTCTCAGGGAGGGTCCCGGAGCACTGGAAGGGGCTGCCCAGGGGGGCTGTGGAGTCTCCTTCTCTGCAGATGTTCCAGCCCCACCTGGCTGTGTTCCTGTGCCACTTGGTCTGGGGGATCCTGCTGTGGCAGGGGGGTTGGACTGGGTGATCTTTCAATGACCCTACTGATCCCTAAGGATTCTGTGATCTCAGGGAATCCATAAGTCAATGGTCTACAAAAAGCATTCTGTGGGAGGAAAAAAAGACAACTGGGAAATGAGCTCCTTCTCAAGACCTTTCGAAGTGGTTTTTACCTTCCCCAGTAAATTAGAGTGCCCTGTCTCAGGCTGGAGAGCTACAGAACAACAGAATAAAAATGTAAAATTACAGTTCTTCCTTTCAAGTGTTGACACCCAGAGCCACTGCAGAGTATTTTCTACGTTGAGTAAAGTTGATTAGAGCCTGGGAGTCTCTTTGGAAGCTCTAGAGGGTGTTTCATACCCTTACATTTAGGAAGAGAGCTTGATTTTCTAAATACTATGTTCGCAGGAACGAGGGCAGGCCAGGAAGGGAGACGGTAGAAGAACAAGAATAGATGCAAGACACTGGATTTGGAGAGCTATGACTTAATAATCACAACAGCCTTTCACTGGAAGGGATAGCTAAATACAGACAGAGAAGGTATAAGATCTAAAGACGCTGTCAGAGCTCTGCTGAACCCACGGACATCGGTGTTCTGCACATTTATCAGTACTAAAACCAGCGAGCAGAGCTGACCATCCCCTCATCCCTAAAGATTCTGTGATTTCTGAACTCGTTTTGGGATAAAAACTTCTGGAGAAGAGGAGGAAAAATATTCCCCCCGATATTCCAGCTGTTTCAGTCATTATGATTTGATGAATACGAGTAGACACCGAGTGCAACGCAGCCTCCACAGATGGTGCCTCAGCCCACAATACACAGACGCTGAAGGGCAAGCGCCGGCTTTAATTAAAGTTGCCCAACAGTGACTCCCGAGTTCTCAGTTCCCAAACAATAATTATTGGCTCTGAATTTCTTTCCACTGATGCTCAGAGGTTCAGGAATTCTCTTTCAGGCTGAAAGAGCTTGAAAACCATTCTTAAAATTAGGGGAGGAGGATGAAACCGTCTTTGAGCTCCGCATTAAGGACATGCCCTCTAGTTTCTACGCGGCGTATCGAACAGACGTGTGATGCAGTATTAGCTCAGTGGAGATGCAGAGCAGCTTGCGGGTATGGAAAATACAATAACAGGAGGATATTATTAACGCTAACACCTTCTGCTAATAAAATTACGAGCTCCAGAAATCTCTTTAATCAGCATTTAATTCCTGGTCTTTTATTATTGATAAATCTTCATCTCGGGAAGGGCATTAGTTCAAGGCTTAGATCAAATAATACAGATCAATAGATTACCCTTCAGAAGACAGACTAATTATTTTAATGAGAACATTCTAATTAGGCAGGTTGGAACTGATGATTAAGGAATCTCGCACGCGTGGAATTTTAACAGGGTTATCACTGAGTAAACAGAGTAATCCCTGACGAGGGTAGGGCAGCTCTCAGAGACAGCGGAGATGCTCTTCCTTGCAATGCTGAAAGAATGATGCCAAAGTCTTTGCTGACAGCCTGAATTCTACGTGCCAGGGGTCGAGATGATAACGCTTCCAATAGAAGCCCTGCAACAAAGCTGGGGAAGGGACTGGAGGGAGAGGCTGAGGGAGCTGGGGGTGTTTAGCCTGGAAAAGAGAAGACTCAAGGGGGACCTTCTCCCTCTCTACAGCTCCTTGAAGGGAGGTTGCAGTCAGGAGGGCATTGGGCTCTTCTCTAAAGCAGCTCATGACAAGACAATAGGGCAGGACCTGAAGCTGCCAGGGGAGGGTTAGGTTGGCTGACAGGAAGCCCTTCCTCAGGGAAAGGGTGCTCAGAGCCTGGACTGGACTGCCCAGGGCAGTGGGGGAGTCCCCGTGTCTGGAGGTGTTGAAGGACAGCCTGGCTGTGGCCCTGAGTGCCCTGGTCTGGCTGCTGGGGTGATGCCAGGGGCTGGGCTGGGCTGGAGGAGCTCAGAGCCTCAATCAACCTGTGATTCTGTAAATTGCATCCACTATTCTGGTTGTGTGCTCCGGGTTATTAATAATGCAACTGCAACAGAAAACAATAGTTCCTATATTAAAAAGAACTCTCCACAATCACATCATCTCGCATTTGGGGAAGCTTTGGGGACAATCTCATTTCCCTCCACTTAGAGAGAAATTCCACTCACAGGGCACTTGCAGAAGTGCCAGGAAACTGTATTTTCTCCTCAAAACAAGATGAAACAGGAAAAGAGGGGGCTGGGGGAGGGGGAAGTGAAAATGTAATATAAATTGAGTATTTTTTCATTAAGCATCTAAACCAACCCGATAATGACAGAGTAACGCTCGGCTTTCTCGTATTTTTCTCATTGACACCAGCAGTCTAAATAATTGAAAAGGATTTGGGGTGAAAATTTAAATAATTCACTGCTTGACACTGGGATAAATGTTGATAAATTCGCTCGTGGTCTTTTCCCCTGCAGGTGCAATGCATTTCCTGGTTAAGACACTACGGAGAGGCTGTCAGTAAATAACCCCAGCTTTAAACGTCGCAATATTTGGCTTCCTATCGCTGCCCCTGTTCCTATTGCTCCCTGCACTGCAGTCTGGCTGTCTGCCCATCGGCTCAGTACCTGTGCAATCACAAAGCTTCAATTGCAGGTAGGGAATAACAGGAGTTTAAGGTCTCTGTTCGAGTGATCAGCAGAAGAAAAAGGACATTTTCTGATGACTAAATATTTTTAGGTGTTTAAGGAGGACTTGTTTTGTGGTCCAAGTCTGAGGTGATGCTGCTGAGCGGTTCTTTAAATGAAAAGACTCAAAGGTTGTTCCAGTTGGGGGTCATCTTTCTGTTTCATGGTCCCATTCTTTGTAGCCATGAGCAACCACAGGGGGAAAGCTCCAGATTTGTAAGAATGTCCTGAAGTAAATACAACAAAACCCAATGAGGCTGGGGAAGTCCAGCCCAATCCCCCTGCCACAGCAGAATCACCTAGACCAAGTTTCACAGGAGCACACAAAGGCAGGTCTGGAATATCTGGAACCCCCCGGGCAGCCCCTTCCAGGGTTCCGGGACCCTCCTGGAGCCTGGACTGGACTGCCCAGGGCAGTGGGGGAGTCCCTGTGTCTGGAGGTGTTGAAGGACAGCCTGGCTGTGGCCCTGAGTGCCCTGGTCTGGCTGATGGGGTGATGTCAGGTGCTGGGCTGGGCTGGAGGAGCTCAGAGGGCTTTGCCAGCCTCGATCATTCTATGAAAAACCCACCAATAAGCAGAGAGAACAGAAGAATCCACAGAAATTCCCTAAGAAACCCAGGATTCTCATCGTAGGCATAAAATCCAGTTCTAAATTGGCACAAGATGTCACAAGGAGAATTTATCTAGAGGCAGAAGAATTCTACAGGTATAAAAACACCGGGAAAATAAAGCCCCACAGGAGACACTGAACCTCATCAGAAAACAAGACTAAACCCCTCAAACCACTGCATGTCATTACCTTGTACCTCAGAGAACAGCCACCAATTTAACCCGACAGCACTAATACGAGTGCAGCACAAATGTGCCTCTTTAGAGTTGAAGAGAACTCCATATCTACACCATAACTAGATTTGAGAACAAACTCCCCTAAGAGAGAGTTTAATCTCTGCACAGAGCCTCCCCAAGAGCCGGGAAGAGCACTGAAGTTTCAAGAGTAATCTCATGTAAAATATGCACCTGGATTCTCCTCTGGATGAGACTGACTGAAAGTAGAAGGGAGGGGAAACCCTAGGAAGAACAAACTGAGCACAGAATACACGATGTGTGGGTTTATATTGTGGAAAAAGCAGTTCTAGCTGTAGTTTCTGAGCCCAAGTCAGAATCCTAGAATGGGCAGGGTTAGAAGGGACCTTAAAGGTCATCCAGCTCCAACCCCCTGCACAAGCAGGGTCACCTTCACTAGAGCATGGTAATCACTACCCCAGCCAACTTGGTCTTCAACACTGCCAGGGATGGGGCAGTCACAACTGCCTTGGGCAACCTGTTCCAGCATCACAGCACCCTCACAGCAAAGAGTTTCCTCATGGCCAACCTCAACCTCCCCATTCCAGGAGCTTTCTGTCCTTCTTATGCTGGGGACTGGCAAATCAAAACCCGCTCCAGCGTGGAACAAGGGAGAGACATCAGAGGGCATCAGCAGAGGGAAGGCAAACCTGCATCATTTGCACCCCCTTGAAGCATCACGCTGTCAGCAGGTACCTATCAGAGCGATGGCAGGGTTGTCTGTGTCCTTAAAACCAGCACGAGCATCCCTTTCGGGTTTGTTTGTTAAATCCATGCGTAGCGAGCGGGAGAGGAAGGCGTCCAAGAGTAGAACAAATTAGTGCACTTTGTATTAATGGAGCAATTATTTATTACTCATTAAAAAGCTATTAGTAAAACATTGTTATTTATGACAAGTAATAAGCCGCGTGCTGCTGAGCAGTTGGCAATAGGAATTAGAAAGTCATCGTATTTATTAACTGCAAAGTGAATTCATCTAAAAATGGGTGTTGGGCTGTGGGTTGGGATTGGTTTGAGAGCTCTGACAGATAAAGCGTTTGGATTAATCTGTTCTTCACCAGAATTCAGCCATTTGCATGGCTCTGTTTCTGTTCAGAGCTCGTGTCGAGCTGTCCTGTTGTCAAACTCCTGAATGAGTGAGCACACTTGGTTGTTACTGCCTACCATCCGTCCATCCAACACCAGCTGTAGTGTCTGAGCAGTTAAGGTGGAGGAGAGAGATCTGCACAGGCTGGGTCACTGGGCAGAGGCCAACGGGATGAGGTTGGACAGGGCCAAGGGCAGGGTCCTGTGCTTTGGCCACAAGAACCCCCTGCAGCTCCAGCCTGGGGGATGAGTGGCTGGAGAGCAGCCTGGCACAGAGGGACCTGGCAGCACTGGGTGACAACCGGCTGAACAGGAGCCAGCAGGGTGCCCAGGTGGCATCAAAGGCCAATGGCATCCTGGATGGGATCAGCCCTAGTGTGGCCAGCAGGACTAGGGATGGCATTCTGCCCCTGTCCTGGGTTGAATGTAGTGGGTAAAGTCAGTGAGTGTAGCGGGTTAAACTGTAGATTCATTTCATCATTACGAGTAGACTGAAAATAACACTGATGAGCTAAGATATAATAGATAAATCAAAAAAAGAAATAAAATAAACAAACAAACTACAAGAAGCTTCTGGAAAGCCCACTGCACTCAACATTCAGGTTTGCCAAGCACCTCTGCCTTGCTTCCAGCTGCAGTAGCTGCTGGCCAGTTATCTTCATCCTGAGCTCAGGTAATCAGGTAATCACGAGAGAGATCAGACAGCCAGGTAAGTGCTGCCTCAGCTCCTTAAGATGGAAACAGTTAACAACAGGTTTGGCCTTTTTATCATCATTTGTTGTGGAAAAAGTGTGGGGAGGATGGAGAGGATTTTCAGATTTCATTTTCTTTCCTGCCTAAGAGATTTGAACCCACATCTCCTACCTCCTGCGAGAGGACTATTACAAACAACCCGCCTGCCCTTCTCTTGTTGGAGCTGTTTTCGTGCATAAAAAAAGGAAGCCAGGATTAATTGGACCCAGGGGAAGGAGCACACAGTAGCTTAGTTTGTCAGGAAGATGTAAAAACCCTGGATTGTAAAAATCTCAGCTGATTACCCCGACTGGCGGGGTCTCAGCGATGTGTTTGCATTAAAAAGTGATTAGGTAGGGTGCATGCAATTTGGAACTGGAGGTCTCAGAGTGTCTCCAGTGTGCTACACAGTTCTGCTTCCTCTAGCACGCTCTAACTCCCAGGGATCCTGTAGTTCTGACTGCCCAGTAATCCGGTTTAAACAGGAGGGATGGAAAACTGCCTCATCCAGCATCACTGAAATCACTGGGGTCACAGCACCCTGGTGGGAAATACAAGGTGCAATCTGAAGCATCACAGAGAGGAAAGGAAGATGAGCTCGTGTTTTACACTGCCTGGGCAGTTTCTAGAACAATTTGCTCCATGCTCAAATCATGGTACCAGGGTCCTGCTACCTTCTTTTTTGTGTGGAACTGCTTTAGTTGGATTTAAGGGATCTTAGACCACAACAGATAGACCTCAGTTAATGAATGATAACACAGGTGACTTAAGAGGGGTTGAGCCAAGTGCTGTGCTGTTCACACAAGGGTGTGTGGGAAGCGTTCCTGCAGTCAGCATCAGCAACCAGCAAGGCAAGAGCTCAAGAGAGCTGCTAACACGTTTTGATCCGGTAGGTTACCCTGAACTACCTTGGTTCACAGAATCACTGAGGCTGGCAAAGCCCTCTGAGCTCATCCAGCCCAGCGCCTGGGAGCTGACATCGCCCCATCAGCCAGACCAAGGCACTCAGGACCACAGCCAGGCTGTCCTTCAGTGCCTCCAGGGGTGTGTATTGAACCACCACTGAGGTACATGAATTCTATGAGACAGAGGAGAGCAGAATTCACAACTATGCAAGAAGGATGCTAACAGACACATCCAGCCTTGAGAATCTGGTGTGCCAGACTGAACTTTGCCAGGCTGAGGTCTGAGTTTCAACGTCACACAAAGCCAGAGAGTTACTGAGCTCTCTGAGCTCCTCCAGCCCAGCCCAGGACCTAGCATCACCCCATCAGCCAGACCAGGGCACTCGGGGCCACAGCCAGGCTGCCCTCCAACACCTCCAGACGGGGGAGACTCCCGCACCTCCCTGGGCATAACAAATAAAACCCAAACCAGTGATGTCCTGATAACTGAGCAAACTTAGAGGCCACATAGGTGCCGTAGATAGACAAACACAGAGCCCAACTTCAAACAACCCTCACAAAACGCTTTCCAGGCTGGAGAGACAATTCATCAAGTCTCTTGTCAGCAGCACTAAATAGCAGATATTTATTCTCCATCTCACACTTCAAAGACAGCTTTCCTGAGAAGAAACATGTCTATAACGGGCGCCGTGTTAGGAGACTAGCTGGATTCCTGACGACACCAGATACAGGACTCTCGAGTCACAGAAATCTCTGCAAATGCCTCCGTGGATTTAGAAACGTCGGGGTTTTCACAGCTCTACATCTTCAAGGGATGCTTCACTCAGCATCAGATACCCAGGGTATATTTTAGCACTTAGCACAAACCTCGGTCTACTAATGAGATGGGGATTATTTACAACCAGGAAAATTAGAACAAGCAGGAAAATTAGAACAAGCAGGAAAATTAGACAGCTGACTTTTTTTAGTCTAAACTCTCTGGTTTGCTGGGAGCCACAACAAAGGAAAGAGTTTGGCGTGATCCGGTGATTTGTTTGCCATCACATCCAGACCAATGGAGTTGCCCTTCAGTTTGTGAACCTGCAAATCACCCAACTGAGGGTCAAATCATTCTATCGCTTCTGGGGTGCCCCAGAAAGGGGGTGGTTAGCAGATGGAGAGAGGTTCTTCTCCCCCTCAACTCTGCACTGGTGAGAATGCATCTGGAGTACTGTGTCCAGCTCTGGGCCCCTCAGTTCCAGAAGGACACAGAGCTGCCAGAGGGTGTTCAGANGGGCACTGGGTGCCAGGTGGAACAGAGGAGGTTCCCTATCAATCTCAGCAGGACCTTCTTCCCAGGGAGGGTCCTGAAGCACTGGAAGGGGCTGCCCATGGGGGTTGTGGAGTCTCGTCTGGAGATGTTCCAGACCACCTGGATCTGTTCCTGTGCCACTTGATCTAGGTGATCCTGCTGTGGCAGGAGGGTTGGACTGGATGATCTTTGGAGGTCCCTTCCCCTCCCTAGTGATTCTGTGATGGCATCTCCTTGTCTTTTCTAAAGGGAGATGCACAAGCAGCCTCCTTTCCAGGTTCTGAATGTGCAACACGACACAGTTTGGAAAGCAAGATCCCATTGCTGATTCTTGGCTTCTGTTCTCCCTGGTGCTGGCTGCTGCAGAGAGGAGTGTTTTCAGCAGGCAAAAATTGACAGCAATACATAAGCTCTGTTGGCAAGCAAGTTCACACTTGGCCTTTACCAGTTGGTGCATCAAGCTGATAGCTGGCCAAAAATAAACCACAACAAAATCAAAATGTACCGAGCCTTCAAAGAAGGGGAATAAAACCCCCTCACACGTGCCCCTCGCATCCCACACTCCTCTATATATGAGAGAGAAAAAGATGCACACTCAGAGGTGGAACTCAGACAGCGAGGGAATAAAATCAACACTAAACGCTTGCATAGTCCTTCTGCCATCTTTGCACTCCCTAGCAGTGCCTGTTCCACTCCAGTCAGACGTAGTTTTCCTCAATTAAGAGCGAGCTCATTTGCTCTCCCTCAAAGGACCTTGTTTTCTGCATCACCTCGGGCATTAAGATGCTTTTCCCCTTTGTTCCTGGAACGCCGTACGGAGCTATAGGCGATAGATTAATCCCAGCTGCTTCCTAGAGCCTCTAGGTTGAAAAGCTTTAGGGCTGGGGTTGCTGTTTTAAGTTCTTTCTTTCTTTTAGTTGGAACAGAGCCATCGAGGGAAGCTTCAGACAAAACCAACCCCGTGGAAGATGGTGCTCGGTGGTTTATTCCACAATTCCTTGATCCCACAGTTACTGCCAGAAGTCGCAATGACTGCGTGGTCAGGGAAAGGGTCTCTTGGCACCTGTTCTGGGCCCTCACCAGAGATGCCCCAGCTCAGGGCTGTGAGAGCATCATTTATTGACCTTCACGCTACCCGACGTCCAAGGCCATTCAGATGCTGCTGCTGAGGGGTTCTAAATGTCCTTCAGCTCATCTAGCTTATAAACTACTAATATTGCAATGATAGATGATTAATAATGTGATAGCCAATTAATAACACAATGATAGCTGATTAATAATGCAATGATAGCCACCTAATATGCAATGACAGCCTACAACCTATTAATAACACTATTACAACCGACTAACACCCTATCATAACCTGTTAATAACACTGATAACCTAATAATATCCTATTAATACTGTATTATAACCTACTAATACTCTATTATAACCTGTTAATAACACTGATAACCTAATAATATCCTATTAATACTGTATTATAACCCACTAATACTCTATTATAACCTGTTAATAACACTGATAACCCTATAATACCCTATTAATACTGTATTATAACCCACTAATACTCTATTATAACCTGTTAATAACACTGATAACCCTATAATACCCTATTATAACCTACTAATAATACTGGTAACCCACTAATACCCTATTAATACCCTATTATAACCTACTGATACCCAATTAATATGTATTAATAACACTGATAATCTACTAATACCCTATTATAACCTATTAATACCCTATTAATATCTATTAATTACACTGAACCTATTAACTTCTTATAATCGAATATGCTATAACCTATTAGTAACCCTATTAGAATGTATTAGTAACCCTATTAATAAGCACACTTGCCAAGCAATACTAAGTGAACCCCAAAGCCCCTTAGCAAGCAGCACAGCACACAGAGTACCCACATCAAGAGCCCCTCTATCCAGCACCTGGGTTAACCACCCAGGTCAGTATTCTAAAGAGGACGAGTTTTGGTTTATTAATAAACCAGTACACACGATCAAACCAGCAGGTAAACTGAGCACATGCCCCGCCTGATCTGAATTTCATGCTTAAAAGACCTCAAAGATTAAGCGTTGATCATGATTCCAGTGGAAGAGGATATTAAAGAAAAACAATTCAGCCTCCAATCTAATGAATCATCTAATGAATCCGCCTAGCATGGGCTTCAATTATTAATAACGGGTGCTGTGCACGTGCAATCCTTGGAGGTAGTGGGGCTTAGTCTTTAAAAGAAAGACTGTTTTTAGCACCAAGGAAAAGAGTAAGAGAGTACTAAGTAGTAAAGATAAAAAGAGGAAATTATCTTACTCCTTTCCTGATAACTAATGTCATTTTGACTATCAGATATCTAAAAGAACAAAGGAGATCTATTCAACACAAAGTGAACGCACACACACATATATATACGTATATATATCACATATATACATGTATCATAGAATCACTGCGGCTGGCAAAGCCCTCTGACTCCTCCAGCCCAGCCCAGCCCCTGACATCACCCCAGCAGCCAGACCAGGGCACTCAGGGCCACAGCCAGGCTGTCCTTCAACACCTCCAGGGACTTCTCCACTGCCCTGGGCAGTCCAGTCCAGGCTCTGAGCACCCTTTCCCTGAGGAAGGGCTTCCTAACATCCAACCTAACCCTCCCCTGGTGCAGCTTCAGGCTCTCCTTATACATGCATCTACACACAGACATGTGTTTCTTCAAGCTTTTGGACGTGAGAGCGTAACTGTAACTAAACCCACGACCTGCAGAAGCAGAGGCCCACGTGCCCGTTCTAAGGCGACAGACTCCAGCCTCATAGAAAGGGATGTTGTTTGTCCCGGGAGATCCTTCAGAAAATTCCCGTGGTTTAGATGTCACTTCATCCAGCAGTGACAGATTTGCACTGCCTGGTGGATGCTCCATGGTGTTGGAGAACGCAGGTCACCCGTTTCCCTTGCACCCTGTGGTCCTGGCGACAGCATCTTCTGAAACCACGGGAAAGACGAATGGATTTCTCCCGGTGCAGAGAGTTTTATTCCTGCTGGCTCCCGCAGAGGGAAGTCAAGACAAGCGAGCGTGTGAAGGCTCCTCACCCATTTATGTCAGCTATTTTTACAAGTGAGATGAGGATCATTTTGACTGCCCCGGCTGACTGCCTGCTGTAGCGTTTTGTTTGGAGCTCTTCGACGTTTCTTGTTCTATTTTCTCTGTCACAGCTCTTTTACCCATCCGCTGTGTGAAGAAAAGCAGCTGGATGCTTTCGTTCTTCCTACATCTGCTGGACTTTGCTCCGTGCCACAAAAGGAGCAGAGTATCACAGGACTGATGAGGTTGGAAAAGACCTTAAGGATCATCCAGTCCAACCTAAACCCAACCCAGTAACCCTAACATCTGCCATCCAGCTCATGCCACTCAGCACCCCATCCAGCCTGACCCTGAACACCTCCAGGGACGGTGACTCAACCCCCTCCGTGGGCAGCCCGTTCCAAACCCGGATCACTCTGTCAGGGAAAACCCTTCTCCTAAGGTCAAGTCTAAACCTCCCCCGATGGAGCTGAAGACTGTGACCCCTTGTCCTGTCTGCAGTGTCCAGGGAGAACAGACCGACCCCCGCCTGACTCCAACCCCCTTTTAGGGAGTTAGAGACAGCGATAAGGTCACCCCTGAGCCTCCTCTTCTCCAGGCTGAACAGCCCCAGCTCCATCAGCCTCTCCTTTAGGGCTTCCCTTCCAGCCCCTTGACCATTATAGTTGCCCTTCTCTGGACTCATTCCAGCCCCTCGTCATCCTTCCTGAACTGAGGGGCCCAGAACTGAACACAGTGCTCCAGGGGCGGTCTAACCAGTGCCCAATACAGGGGGAGGAGAAGGGGAAGGGCAGAGGAGAAGGGCGGAGGAGAAGGAGAAGCAGAAAGCAGTAAGAGAAAGGGGAAGGAGAGAAGAAGAAAATAAATAGACTGGTTTTAAGACAGCAGAGCAGCTCTATACTTGGGTTTATTTGCAGCTCCTTCAAATCGTTCCCACACTTCGCATTCAGCAGCCCTTAGGAAACAAGCTCTTGGCTTGGTGTCAAGTGTCGTTTAGCTCTTCAAAAGAGCTTATTTAGCGTATTTTCCTGCATCATTTGAGGAGCTGCCAACCTCGCCACAGTCAATATCCAGGGAAAACTTTTCCTGTTAAAAAAATTGGATTGCTCATCTCACATTATCGCCCGTCAAGCAGAGCTTCAGCGAAGATGTGGAAACGGTAAACAGCATCCAAGGGGAAACATCCTGGAATATCAGAACCTTGGAAACAATGCCATTTGATCTTGCTGTATTTAGGGAAGCAATTAGTGAATACTGAAATCAAACTAAGCCTGGAGTTTAATTGCCAAGCCTTGTTTTTTAAACCATTTCTGTAAAATCACAGCAGCAGCAGCCATCGTTAAGTAGTTCAGCTTTTGACTCCAGCGTTCGAGCTGTCAGGTCACTACCCCATTCTCAGGGGGGAAAAAGGTATTAGGACAATAATGAGAAGGAATAACTGTGATGTCCACATTTAATAGGAAGAGCAGCATCTTTAACAGCTAATAATTCTTATTATAGTCCTCTGAGCTTTGAAATGAACCGCCAGAATAATTGATAGAAGTCATAATCACAGAATAATCCTGGTTGGAAAGGAGCTCCCAGCTCCCCCAGTCCAACCATCCCCACCCCAACAGAACCCCTCAGTCCCTGAGAGACTGACAGACACAGCCTGACCCCCTCCCTGCTGCCACTCCAGCAGGGCAGGAAGCACCATGGCTACAGGGTTCTTCAACACCTCCAGGCAGGGGGACTCCACCACCTCCCTGGGAAGGCCCTGCCAGTGCCCAACCACTCTGGCTGCAGAGAATCTCTGCCTCAGAGCCAGTCTGACCCTCCCCTGCCTCAGCTGCAGAGCAGTGCCCCTGTTGCTGTCAGCAGGCACCAAGGAGAAGAGGCCAACAGCCACCCCTCCACAGCCTCCCTTCAGGGAGCTGGAGAGGGCAGTGAGGTCCCCCCTCAGCCTCCTCTTCTCCAAACTCACTCTGCCCAGCTCCTTCAGCCTCTCCTGATATTCAGGAGGGGAAAACCTCCCCATGGACCTGGATGATCTTTCAAGGTCCCTTCCAATCCCTAACACTCTGTGATCCACAGTAAGGAAAGAAGGATAAGGTAGTTGCAGAAGTGCTAGGTGTTTGCTTTGGCTCCCTTTACGGTTCCTGAGGTGAAGCTCCAGCTCATCCCAACTGCATTAACATCATTGGGTCTCCCTCCATCAACCATGCAAGAAGTATAAGCAATTGGTTTATTTTTTGGACAAAAGAGCTTTAAATCTCTAAATATTCAATGCATGGTCTCTTACAATAAAGAAAAGCAGCTCTCGATGAAATTCATCCCCCTTTTTCACTAACCTCTCCCTTCCAAATTTCAAGTTAAGTTATCTCAGCTTTTAGACCTCCAGGAGGAGACGTTCCCTTTGCAGCGTGACCCTACATTTATATCCACTCGATCTGGAGATGTTTCCCCAACAACAACCCGGGTCCAAAATCTCCTTGCCTTTTGTGATCTAATTTCAGCACCATTCAGAAATAATTTTAACCGCCGCTCACTTCCCATCCCACCAGCGAATAAGCTGTTGTTCAAAGAATTGCTCTGCCCAGAAGCAGCAACACAGTCAATCTGCAATCAATAACTGTAAGAATAGAATATTTCTTCGTCCCGTTTTAGTTCCCAGTCTGCCAATTTCGGCACGAACGCTCTGCAAAGGAGGGGGGCTGTGTCTTAGATTGGCGTGATGCTGTGCTCCTCCTCTGTCCACCCACTCCATCCCACAGTCCTATTGATTTCTGTCATCGACAGCCGCTAAAAGCAGAAGTAGAAGCGGAGAGGGATGAACCTACAGCGCCAAGCAGCTGATCTGTGAGAAGCTGGGGTACCCATGCCACAGAGATGCTTTCCCAGTGGAGAGGAGAGGGGGAGATCTAAACCTTATCGATACGATAGCAATCTCATAGCTCACAGATTGATTGTTGCAATAACTATCGATCAACTCCAGTCCTTGAAATCTCCAAGTAGGTGGAGGAACAAGCAAGGATGGTGCTGTGATGCAAGGGAAAACGAGAACAACCCAAAGGTCCAAGAGAAACGAAGACTGCCTGGCAGTCAGCAATTCCCAGCAGCGTAACAGATGGGCAGGTGCCACTAGGATGGGGAGCCAACACTACTCAGAAGAACCCAGGCACTAATAGGCTTCATTACAGAAAGACACTGAATATTGTGCTTGAGTGGACAATGTTCAGCTGGCAAGTCAACCGATCAGCTGCTCCTTCGACCGCGCAGAGGAATCAAGCACATAAAGCAGAGGCCCTGAGTATCCAGACAAGTTGCTCTCTTCAGAAGCAGAAGGAAGGGTAGTTCAGTTGCTCTGAGATTCCCTGAATCTTAGATGCCACCCAGTCTGATGCATTTGAAAGCAGCAGCTAGGAGTCCATGCACTAAAGACCCCTGGTGACCTTGCTGACTGGGACAGAGCCTAAGTTATAACTGAATGTTGTCAAAACAGAAACAGAGGAGGTTGTGAAATGGTCTTGTCTCTAGTCCCAGACTTCCCAGCACAGGAGGCAGATTAGAAGCATAAGATTAAGGAAATAAATAATGAACCCCTCTTACTACATCGAGGAAGGGTTCTGATGCAGAGAAATCCTGTCCAGCCCTGCCTGGCTGTGTTACTGTGCTACTCAGTCTAGGAGATGCTGCTGTACAGAGGAATTGGACTGGATGATCTTTCAAGGTCCCTTCTGATCCCTAAGGATTCAATGATTCCACTCCCAGAGCCTTCCCCCAGAAGGGAGAGCCAAACACAACGAAAGAGAATAACAAAACTGTTATGACTCGTCTGTACTTAAGGTCAAATCACAGAAGGAAGAAGAATTAACGTCATCATCACAAACCTTCTCCTGCTAAAATTTACAGCAAGAACCCAGGATTCCACAAAAAACTCATGGATAGTGACAGATTCCAAAGGCTGTGCCCACAATGAAGGCTTGTTATCCTTGGCTGAGCAAAGAGGAGAACACTGAGATGAAGGAGAACATATAACCTCCCATCTGACGGTTGTCGACTACCACTGTAACGATGGGTGCCCATAAATCACAGCGAAGGTTGATAATGGGAAGAGAGCTCTACAAGGAAGAAGCTCAAGGAGCTACTGTAGCAACCTAAATACAACAAGAACTTGGAGATGAAAAAGAAGAGAGGGTTTTACGATGCAGAGGCCACTAAGCTCAAGGTTGTCTTTGTTCTCCACTGGTTATTGAATGGAGATGAGTACAGACCGGATCACAACAGCCATTGTTGAGTGAAGACTAATGCTATTAGGAAAATTAGCTGCTGCTACGGTGGATTCTCTGCAATTGTGCCTTTTTGTGTTCATTCAATATCCTTTTCTAAAAGAAACACCACTTCAAACAGGAATCAATTCAGATTCATCAAGAGGTCAGGAAGCCGACAAAATAAAGTGCTCTATTTTGCACGGGCTGCCGTTAATTAAAGGATTTTAAAAACCCCGAGCTGAGCGCTCGAGCAGAGCATCTCTTTATTTATATCTCAGCAAAAGCTGCCTAATTGCCTGTTCTCCTTGGACACCCATATTCCAACTAACAGTAAGAGATTGCATCCATCTCTCCCTCCAGGAGTAGCAAATGGGAAAGAGAAAACTCTGGGAGTGAGGGGGAGAGGAGACTCAAGGAAGACACCCTCTTTCTCTCCCTCCAAGTCCCTGAAGAGAGGCTGCAGTCAGGTAGGGGTCAGGCTCTTCTTGGCTTGGATGTTAGGAAGTCCTTCCTCAGGGAAAGGGTGCGCAGAGCCTGGACTGGACTGCCCAGGGCAGTGGGGGAGTCCCCGTGCCTGGAGGTGTTGAAGGACAGCCTGGCTATGGCCCTGAGTGCCCTGGGCTGGCTGATGGGGTGATGTCAGGTGCTGGCTTGGCTGAGCTCAGAGAGCTTTTCCACCCTCAGTCATTCAGAAACTCTGCATAAAAGATCAGAGCAGAAACAATTTTGTTCTCTTCATTTATTTATTCCAGGAAGATCACATCTCTGTGACCAAGTGCTATTAGAAATGTATTAACAGAGCCTCAAATCCTCAATATATGCAGGATCTCCAAAACCAGAAGCAGTCAACTGTGTTGAGCTAACTGGAAAAAACACTTTCCCCCTCCTAAGGGGAGGACTGGGAAAGCAGCTAAACTTTCACTATCATCTAGAGTAGCTATTTATTCCGTTCTTACTCAAGACACCAAGGACATTTGCATTTCAGACGTTGGTTTTGCAGAGTTAGCTGGGACATCCAACTTTCTCTCTAATGGTCCTTTGGAATCAAGTGGGAAACTTCAAATGACCTTTTAAAATCCAACGGTGAGCAGTGGGAATAAAGCCAGTTCTTGATTTGCAGGGAACCAACACCTTCCACACCGCTGTCGGCAGAGACCCCTGCGGTGTGGAAGTTACACCCATCCCTTCCGAGCGGTTGGTCTATGGGAAGGAATGAAAATAGATGGCTGTGTAATAACACGAGCTTCCAAACCGGAGAAACTCATCTGTGCTGAGCCTGTTGGCATGTGCCGATGAATTCGCAATCAGGACCAGAAACAGCCCAGCTCACGAAGCGATCCTACTGTTTGAGAGCTGTAGCAGTCATCCTAGAAATGATTCTGCATCTAGGTCTACAGAAATAGAAAGGCAGATGCACAATGCTAGTGCCAGCTTCACAAAATATTATCCCAGTCAGCAAGACGGAATAAATAGGTTAATCATTATTAATGGCTGTGGTATTCATCACAACAACATTAATCAGGATGAATTAATTGGGGGTAATGTGACTGCAATACAAATTGCTGGCGGTATCGACTTGTGCCTTCAGTTTTTGAGGGCAGACTCAATCTCCTTCACTCACAAAACCAACCTTGGTTTCTACATCGACTGCAGACCTCCCTGCAGGGGTTGACAGTGAGGGCTGATGGTTTTATTTCCCCCACTTCCATATTTTCATGTTCAGACTGATCTGCCTGGACCACAGTCCATCCAATCCCTCTTCCTTCCAGCTTTTGTTCCCAGCTAGGAGCGCTGCTGAAATCCCCACGACCAGCACACACTGCTCACCATCACAGCACAAGAAAGCCCCAGCACCACTTCCTTTTTTACCATCAATCAGCTTCACACACGCGATTGGAAAGTCAAAAGAAACAGCCCTTTGCTTGAGCTGATGGATATCTACAGATCAGAAACACCAGCGCCTGAGTTTCGTTAATCACGTGTATAATGAATTGAAATCACAGAATCCTTAGGGATCAGAAGGGATCTTGAAAGATCACCCAGTCCAACCCCCTGCCACAGCAGGATCCCCCAGACCCAGTGGCACAGGAACAGAGCCAGGTGGGGCTGGAACGTCTGCAGAGGAGACTCCACAACCCCTCTGGGCAGCCTGGTCCAGGGCTCCAGGACCCTCCCTGGGAAGAAGTTCCTTCTCCACAGCCCAACCATTCCTTGTGGCTGCAGGGCAGCCCTCACTATTTCATTAACTAAATATTAGGTTTAACAACAGCTTGTGATCCTTTAAAGGCCATAAAGAGTCGTGGTTGAACAAACATTTGGAGCATCATGGCACCGTGCGCTCCAGCCAGCTGATGGTAGAGCATTCAAGATGCACACAGGTGTTGCACGTCCATCCCTCTGTGTGTCTGGAGATGCCTGTGTGTGTGTCTATAGGCTCCGAACACACCAGTGCTGTAGTTCTCCAACTGGACACCAGATGGTAATGCATACCAGAGCAGATACCCAGCATTTCCCAGCCTTCTGTGGCCACAGCCATTGCTGTGGAGGTGAAAACTCATCCGATTTTACAGCATTTGGCATCATAGAATCCTTAGGGATCAGAAGGGACCTCGAAAGATCATCCAGTCCAATCCCCCTCTGCACGATGGAGCTTTGGATGGCAAGGGGATGGGGGAAGTGAGCGGGAGGTCCTCACATGTTTACATTGAGTTTGAAGTTTAGAAGAGGATCTTTCATAAGAGCATTTGAAAAGTTGATTAAACTAATGTCTATTCCTTTCTGTTTTGCTCTATGATGGTTTCTTTCCAGTGTATAAGCAGGAGGAACTGTCCTGGCTCAAGAAGTGCAGCAGAGCAGCATGTGGAAGCACCTGAAAGGGGACCATGTCCTAGCACTGCAGTTCATACCATTGAAGCTCAGAAGGCTCCAGTTGCCTCTGAAGCAGCAAACACTCCTTATGGTGAAACAGTTGAGTGCATTTGAACGAGCACAAGTACAGGAGAGACTTTAAATCCTGGAATCCTTAGGGATGGGAAGGGACCTGGAAAGATCATCCAGTCCAACCCCCTGCCACAGCAGGGTCACCCAGACCAAGTGGCACAGGGACACAGCCAGGTGGGTCTGGAATGTCTCCAGATGAAGTGAGAGGACTGCTCACACAGACTGTGTCTCTTACACGCCCGTAAACCCCATTTTTCTAGCGTTCTGCTTTGTTTGTATTAGATTCCAAATGAGAGCTCATGCAATTAAAGAAAAAACCAGCCTTAATCAATCATTTTTCTCAGAGTAATTACAATTCTTGCAGTTTCTATCAAGTAATAGCCAAGGGGAAATGTCAGGCTTCGTTAATAGTACAAGTAAAAATAAAGAATAAAAAAGGGCAATAAAGAATAAAAACATTAAAAATAAAGAATATTTAAAAATATTAAAAATATAGAATTAAAAATAAAGTACAAAACAAGGGTAGTTTGTTCTGCCTTCTACATTAATTTATCCTGCTGTGGCAAAGGGATTGGACTGGATGATCTTTCCAGGTCCCTTCTGATCCCTAAGGATTCTATGACATCAAATAACCCAAAGGCTACTCCCTGCCAACACGCCGGCTATTTGAACAGATGATGTCATGAAAACGAGTTGCAGGAGCCCCTCGGCTAAGGGAGTCCTGCAATCACGGTTCTTAAGAGAACAAGGCAAGCAGAGCAAACCCCAAAGAAGCCAACAGCTTCCCAGCAATCAAACTGTATTTTTCCTGTTTGTACAGGAGATGCGAGAGCCATTGATTACTTATCAAGAGAGCAGACTAATTCGCTGAGGACTGTGGAGAAAATCATTACGGGGTGTGAAGCACTGGGAGAGGCTCCTTAAAAAGCACCGGTGAAAAAGAGAGCAATTCTACCCAGGGTTTATAGATTTTCACTTTCCCTGGTAGCTTGAGCAATAGGCTTTGAAAAGGAACTAGCGTCAGGTGGAATATTAGTTAGTTGTTTAAAACAACTAATGGGTGTTCCTTAGGACACCTTGCCCTTGCAGCTGCCTTCTCCATCACCTGGTAGCGCTGGAATTTAGCCTCATGGTGCCACGTGAAGCCTCCATTAGGAGTCTCCAGGGAATTCGAGGATGTAATGCTGTTTAGAGATGCCTAGAGAATGTAAATGCTGTAAAACCCGGGGGTTAAAAAGTACAGATTGAGTTGTCCCTGGGGATTCAGACCGCAGAGGATAAAGAAATTGTATGAGGCCTTATAATTTCATTCCTGCTGAAACTGCTGAGCTCTCAGCAATGATTTCCCATCATGAAGATGATGAAGGAAGTAGAGCACCTCCCTCATGAGGAAAGGCTGAGGCCCCAGCCAATCTGCCCTTGGACACTGCCAGGGAGCTGGGGGGCAGCCACAACCTCCCTGGGCAACCTGGTCCAGGGTCTCAGCACCCTCCTGGTGAAGAGCTTCCTCCTGACTTCCAGTCTCAACCTCCCCTCTTCCAGCTGGAAACTGTTCCCCCTGCTCCTACCACTCCAAGCCCTTGGAAACAGCCCCTCCCCAGCTTTCCTGTAGCCCCCTTCAGGGACTGGAAGGCTGCTCTAAGATCTCCCCAGAGTCTTCTCTTCTCCAGGCTGAACAGCCCCAGCTCTCTCAGCCTGTCCCCATAGGAGATCTCAGAGGTCCTTTCCAACCTCACTAACTCTGTGAGTGCTCCCAATGGTCACGCTGTGATTTCCAAGGATGATACCAATTGGAGTGACAACACCTCCTTAAATGTGAGGTTTGTGATGTAAAGGGAAAAGAAAAACCCCAGCTGACAACCCAGCAGATCTGTAACTTCACAGGCACCTCTCATCACTGAATCCTTCTTTGCTCAGGATCGTTAGGGAGTTTCTGTCAACAGACAAAGGGAGATTTTTTTTTTTATCCCTCAGCAAAAATAATTAGAGAGTGGGGATGCTGCCGTCGCTCCGGTCTGCTAATTTCCTCATGACACTGGAAAATAAATAGCAGGTACAACAGGTTGGCTGCAGAGTAAGTAGGGCCACCTCCTCAGGTGCTGCGTTTGTGATGATCCATGAAAAAGGTTGGTAATGAGCTGGCGCCTGACATTGATTATCGTTAAAAGGGGCAGGGAAAGGCTCAAGCTGAGCTGCAACGTTTTTGCTGGTGACACCTGCAACGGTCATCGGGGACAGGACTTCACACCCTCACAGGATGATTGAGGCTGGCAAAGCCCTCTGAGCTCC
>VZRI01005452.1:136-14255 GCA_013397515.1 Upupa epops | reverse complement strand
CCTGGCTGTGTTCCTGTGCCACTGGGTCTGGGTGATCCTGCTGTGGCAGGGGGATTGGACTGGATGATCTTTCAAGCTCCCTTCTGATCCCTAAGGACTCTATGCTACAGTCACTATTTCTCTAAGCAGATCCATATCCCCTTTCTTTCCATAAACCAGTCAAAACCAAACCACATAGCCTGGATGAAGCAATGTACTTGGCTACACCTGCGTGCACAGAGCTTATGCCTGCATAGTCATGAGTTTTGTGCCCCATATCCAAGCATCACAACTCAATCTTGCTTAAGCCTCACTCCATGCGAGGGAATACACACCCTTAGTTATCGTGTTTGTTTCCTCCTTTATCCCCTCCCGTGTGCATTTTCCCATTTCCCAAGTTCAGCTCCTGTTCACAGAACTCGGTAGGAGCCCGACTCGTGGTGCCTCATACATTTAGAACACAAAGCTGTTTTCCAAAGGACTGAAAACAGTTGAGCATCTCTGTGCTGCAGGAGGCTACCAACTCCACTCAGAACCCCCGTTCCAGACTCACCTGGCTGTGCTCCTGTGCCACTGGGTCTGGGTGATCCTGCTGTGGCAGGGGGACTGGACTGGATGATCTTTCCAGGTCCCTTCCCATCCCTAAGGATTCTAGCTCTGACATTTCTGACACCCAAGATGGCAGCAGAGCTCCAAAGTCATGTAGATCTGGAGCTTGGGGACACAGTGTAGTGGTGCTCTTGGCATAGCTGGGTTAGCAGTTGGACTCTGAACTTGAAGGTCTTTAAACTTAAATGGTTCTCTAACTCACCTGATCTATCGACTCGGTTATTAACCTGCGACAGAAACAAGGGCAACATTGGCAACCAACTCGGGGTTGCATGAGGAGTAGGACTGAGGATCTGCCTCATGGCAAGTTACTCTCTGAACGCCAGAGAGGGACTGTTGCTCCTTAATCACCCTCTGCTACACTCCTGCCTCTGGTCTCAGACCCTCCCCATGGCTACCGGACACCGTGACTCTCGGTACCCAACCCATGGGATGAGAGTCTCGTGCGTTACACAGGTATTTCAAGACCCAGGACTCTTCCATCGAGGTTCCACTAGCAATTACCCTTTTCAACAGCCCACGCTGGTTTTCAGCGACCTCAGCCTTAAGCTGTAATTGCCGCTTCCTCAGGTCTGACCCAAACACAAATAAAAGCAGCAGTAAACGAAGCAGAGTGGCTGCCCCGTTCCAACGCCCCTCGTTTTATCGGCACAGCCATCATTTCTTCCCATCCAAGGAATCTAAGTAATTCAATCCACCTCCGGGTTCAGCCTTTCATTCTATCAGTCCCTTTCACTCTTGTTCTTAAGCCAAGCCAGAGCACAAGTGACAGAGAGCGAGCACGCAGGTAATAACATCCTGATTATAAATCAGAGTAAACAGACTGTAATAAAACCGCGGGGTAGCGTAGATGGCAGACAGCTTTTTCTCTCTGGAAGCAATTATTTCTGTCTTCCTCAGATCAAATCATCTGCAATTTTAAGGGTCAGAGGAAGGAGCTGTTTGTCTTGCAGTTGGCTCAATCAAGTGAAAGTAGAAAATCTAGATGCTAGTGAGGGTAGACATCGCCATGCACCTCGAGAGCCACCGTTTATCTGTACCAACCCTTAGCAGAGCCCAGTTTATTACAGCCATCACACGTGTTACTGGTTTAGACTGGCTGCTTTTGCTTCTGAAATCCCCTTTCTCTCACTGAGGGAACGGGTGAAAGCATCTTACATCCCAACAGAGCAAGGATTTCAGTGGACTTACATTTCTCATTCCAAAGAGTAATAGAAAGGACCAAGAGTCACAGAATCATTCAGGTTGGAAAACACCCTTTGGGTCCTTGAGTGCAACCACTAACCCTACAAGTTCACCCCTGAACTCTATCCCCTAACACTGCATCCAGAAGAGCGCTTCTGGCGCTGCCCATTGCCTCACCCCTGGACCAGTTTGAAATCCACAGAGATCTGGAGCTTAGGGACAAGGTCTAGGGCAGCCGAGGGACAACTGGTTGGACTCAGTGGTCTTAACAGTCTTTTCCAGCCCATTCTGAAAGCCACCCCTTCCATGTTACACACAGCTGCTGCCTGGGAGAAAGAGGGCTGTCTGAAGGGATTCAGCAGAGAGCCACAGGAGGTCAATCCAGACATCCACAGCACATAAACGATAATTTAACCCGCAGCTTTAAAGAAAGCTTTGTCTCCTCTTCCACTTGCACAGGTCCCTCTGCAGCACCAAGCTGTGTTCCTGTGCAACTTGGTCTGGGTGATGCTGCTGTGGCAGGGGGATTGGACTGGATGATCTCTCGAGGTCCCTTCCCACCCCAAGGATTCTGTGATTCTACAGCCCAGCTGTGATTTCACAATAGGTACTGATCACATCAGAGTGCCAGACTTGAATTGCCCCATCACCAGGAGACCTGGAGTTGCTCACATTCAGTACAGCCACTCCACTAAATGAAGTGAAATGAAGTGGCCACAAGAAACGAGACAGCCAGGATGCATTCAGGATTGAAGTACAAGTCTGGGTTTGGATACAGAAACCATCCCTGCTCTTCACAAGAGGGGAAATAAATTCACTTCCCTGCTGAGAGCATAACTCACCAATAAGGTGAATACAGCAATAGATTCACCTTGTGAACGGCAACGCAGCCACCTTCCTCTGCTCTGAACTGATGTTTAGAAACATTTCTGATCTTCACTTCTGTTCCCATTGCTCAAGACCCCCTGCGACCTTCCAACCCTGCTGGCATTCTGCCACAGGACAAACACCAGGGCTAAGAGCAACAAGTGGGAGATGATTTGCATCCTAATAGAGGGTGATGTTTAGATGTAACAGCTCCCCTTCAATATCAGAGCTGCTTTAATACTAGTCCAGCATTAGAGAGGAGGAATGAGCCTCTATCCATCAGTAGTTTCCCTGTTAGGAGCACAGGTAACACTTTATTTCTTCCCAAGGTGCTGTTGAGGCTTGAGGATGGGTCACCACGCAGCGATATCAATCTCAAGGCAATAAACCCCCAAAAGCGTGACATTCTGAAAGCACCTGCACTGCATCCTGGTTTTGCATGGAGTGATCTGCTTGCACAGCTTTCATTTTGGTTACTGGGGTTTACAAGAGTCGAGTGCCACCGGTGTAACACCTCACTCACTTGGAGAGCACAGCAGTAGATGCTGACGAAGCACACGCTCCATTCATTAAGGACTTTCCATTCATTAAGGAATTTGATGTTTTCTTTTCTCCCCCCCCACGCAGAGGGAAGCAGCCCAAACAAAACAGTCAGATAAAAATAATCAACTCTACCAGCCAACGTCTGAATCTGAGCATTAAATCGCTTAGAAACTGATCTCCAAAGTACATCCTTGGCATAAAACACAGCGCGTCCGCAACGCCGCCGCTCCATCCATAAACACAGCTTGGCAACGCGGAGACAAGGTGCTACTAGCACTTTGCAGCAGCAGCATCTCATCTGTATTCACTTATTTAGATGGTGGCACCTTCCACGCAAACATTTCAACGCCCGCGGAAGCCTCATTCTCCGTTATCTCTGTTAGATGCCTCTGCTCACGCCTAACGCAGGAGCCAGCCTCGAATTGCGAGCGCAAGCGGAGCGGATTACTTATCTGTGCCCTCTGCAGAGATGAAGGGCAGAGGAAAACAAAGTGTTTTCCTGAAAAGTGTTGTGAAAAGGGAGGCAGGACCATTAGGACAAGGCTTGAGCTTGAAAAGCAGGGAGCAGGAGTAGGAAAAGGACTGGAATGAGTGATTACATAGAAGCAAACATCAGCAGCTTGGTTCATTGGCTCAGCTTGTTACACAGAGGGAATTCTGTGCAAAGCAGCACGATACGATCATAGATGCATCCTGTACATGGAGGGATATTGATCTATGGGGTAAGATGGGTTAAAATCCCACTAGTACCTCAACAGTAAAATGCTGGGCATGATCTCAGTCATTAGGGATGGGAAGGGATCTCAAAAGATCCTCCAGACCCAGTGGCACAGGAACACAGCCAGGTGGGTCTGGAATGTCTCCAGAGAAGGAGACTCCACAACCCCCCTGGGCAGCCTGGTCCAGTGCTCTGGGAAGAAGGTCCTGCTGATATTGAGAGGGAACCTCCTCTGTTCCAGCTGGCACCCAGTGCCCCTTGTCCTGTCACCAGATGCCCTTGAGAAGAGCCTGGCTCCATCCTCCTGACACCCACCCCTCACAGATTGACAGGAATGAGGTCCCCCCTCAGCCTCCTCTTCTCCCAGCTCCAGAGCCCCAGCTCCCTCAGCCTTTCCTCATCAGGGAGCTGCTCTATTTCCTCCATCATCTGTGTTGCTCTACACTGGACACCCTCCAGCAGCTCTGTGATCCTAATAGTTTGGGACTCCTAACAGTCTTTGCAACCCCTTACCAGCCTCCTGCAGAAAAGGCACCGTGGTCTTTGGTTTTGAAGTTCAGAAGAACTGTATTTCCCCTGGAAACCCAGACTGAAGACTGAGTTTTCTTTGTACAAGATGCTAAACATAAATTATAGAGAGGATAAAATAAGAGCTGCAAGGATACAGTCAGATCAATCCAAAGGCCAAAAACACTCTGCAGTGACCACGGGCTTTCAGCTTGGCAGAGAGCTCTCAGTAATTGTCTTCTCTGCTGTGTTGGGTTGTTTGTTATAATCTTGCCCTTCTCTTACCTGTCACACACACCCCTGCCTTGCTTGAGTTTCACCAAGGTTTGCCTTCTATTCCCTCATTACCTCATGTAATTTATTCTACCCTAAGTAAACCTGAAGAAATAAACACACCTATTTCACAGCTTGAACTTCCTGCTGCCTCTCACACATTCTGCAGGGAACGGTGTGAAGTAGTGAGAAATTTCTGCTGGGAAACATCCAGCCAAACCCTTTCCAGGATCCTGAGAGCAATGAGTATATCCTCTAAAACTCACTCATCTTTTCACAACGCAATGTCTTTTCAGGTGTTAACTCAAGGAAAAAGGTAATAAGTACAGAAAACCGAGTAAATGCCTAGAGAAGAGTCGAGTCAGTCAACAATCAACCTCGTTTATGAGTGCTGAACATTTAAATTCCCATCCTGACCTCTCAAAACCTGTGCATTCCATGTAGATCGCTTCCTATTACCATAGTGGAGGCTGCTCCTCCCACCCCCGATGGGAGATTTCACTGCTCACGTTTAGCTGTGCAGCTTGTTTATCTTCAATATTAATATTTCTTTTGTCTGATCTCATATTTCCTAAACACCCAGTATTTAAGAATCAAATATGCAGAGAGCCCTCAGGAGATGAGAGAGAGACACACACACCAGGCTAAATCCAGCCCCGCGCTCTGTTTAGCAGCACCGGCAGCAGCTGAACACTGACTGTTGATACCCAAAACCAATTCAAAACTCATCTACATTTCTCTCAAAGCAAGAAATCAAATTGCAGCTGACATTAAGGTCTCCCTAGACTAAATTTACATCGAGACCCCTGAATACGAGACTAACACGCACCCTCGCGCTGCCTCACTTATTTAACATAACACAGAGGGGTTTAATTTATACAAGGTAGATGGTTGTCTGGTGGTTTTCCAGCATCGACAGGCACAGTGGAGATGCAAAACCATTACAGGGACTCTGTCTTTCAGAAAGCAGATTTAGTTTTCATTTAAATTAAGCACATGCGCCGAGCCTGTAGGCTAGAACCCACACACTCCAGTTCCACCGGCTCGGCAATGAGCTGAAGAGTATCTCCCATGACTGGAGCAAGGCAGGACTTCATTTGAGAGATCAAGTGCTGTAATGAAAATAAATGATCAGGCTTAGGGCTGCTAACTTCTCAAACTCTGTGTTTATAGACACAACGAAGGGGGAGAATTAATTGTGAGCTGCTTATTAATTGTGAAGACTGTTAGGCATGAGAAGGGGCCTCTAGGAGAGCATCCTTCCCTCATAGACTGTTAGGCATCAGAATGGACCTCTAGGAGACCATCTTCCCTTTATAGACTGTTAGGCATCAGAAGGGATCTCTAGGAGAGCATCTTCCCCTCGTAGACTGTCAGGCATGGGAAAGGACCTCTAGGAGAGCATCTAGTCCAACCATCAAGCCAAAGCAGGATCCCCTAGATCAGACCACACAGAAACCACCCAATTGGTATCCAGAGACCAGTGGTGTCCCCCAGCGACCAGACTAGACCCAGTTCTATTCAGTATCTTTACGGATGACCTAGATGAGGTGACTCAATCTACCATCCTTCTAAATAAGACAGCAGGACAGGCAGATGAGGCATCAGAAATACTCACAGACTGGGTTTGACTGAACACTGGAATAATTAGTTGCTATCAAATATTGACAGATAACCCACTCTCCTTCAGGAGAGCAGAAAGCAAGTGGTTTATATATGGTATAGGGGAGACAAGGAGGGCAGGAATACACTTCAATACCAGGTAACACTAACAGATACAGAACCATTAATCACAGATGTAGTTCGGGATCACACAGCTGAGATGTGTCTGTAAGAGACTTTTCAGCTTCACTCAGAGCCAGGACTGATGCAGAGCAGCACAGAAATCAGTCAGAGCAAAAATGATTTCCATCCTGCTTAATCAGCAGCTTTGTTTCCTACTCTGGCTTCAACTCAGACCTCTGTTATCAAGACAGGAGTTTAATTAATCCAAGCAGTTTTTAACACTGAAGTATCAGATGTTCTCTGATTCTGAAGCTTTCAAGGAATATTTTAGATTTCTATGGAATATCTTAATGACAAGATTCTGGAAATGATCCCTCTGTGCAAGATCTCTTTGCTTAGCAGGTAGGTAGCACACAGAGGAGAGGAGGGGAAAAGGACACCAGGAATAGCTGAAAAGAGCATAAACAAGGTGTAAGGGCTGTCCTGGGCATCCAGCAGACAGGCAGTTCCTGCTCGGACCACTGAAACCACCGACTTTGACCAAACCAAATCCATTCCTGGGGCAGCCACCACTGCCTTGGGCAACCTGTTCCAGCATCTCAGCACCCTCACAGCAAAGAACTGTTTCCTTACAACCAACCTCTGTCTCCCCCATTCCAGGCTGGAACCCTTTGCCCTTGTCCTCTTGCTACCACCTGTGCCAACAGCCCTTCCCCAGCTTTCTTGTAGCCCCCTTCAGCAATTGGGAAGCTGCTTGGATCTCCCAGCCAGTTGAAGCACAGAACAAGCTAGAGGATCCTGTAGCCTGTTAGTTAAAGCACAGAACGAGCTAGAGGAGCTAGTGAGGAGCCACGATGCCAAAATAAAACTGGAAAAGACAAATAAATATGAACAAAAACCCCACCCCAAAGCACTGAAATGAAATCTCATCCAGTCCACAAGAGGAACTAAATGCAGGTGCAGAATAGACGCTATTCAGCCTGTTTCTGGTTCATAAAGGACTCCTGCAGGAAATCACGCCAGGGCAGGTTCCTGGAAAGGACTGTGACTGCTAAGAGCAAAAATCTAATTTCCCCTTCACTCCTAATAACTGGAAATTAAATATCACAACCGTAAGTGTGAGTTATTATAAGCAGAGCTGCTGGAAATACAACGAGAACCAACCCTAAACCGGTTTAAGCACCGCTGATTTAAAGCTAAGGCAGTAACGGCAAAGCAATATCAGCGAATGTATTAGCCAACAGCCAGGTAATTTCTAATGCGAAGGAAGCTTCATCAAGCCCCATAATCTTGGCTTTAAGTGCACGAGAAAAAGCAAATCTGAATTAACAAGCATTTTTGCCCTTAATTTTAGCTGCCTCACACCATAAGCAACAGCAATTGTTGTGGTCCAAGTGGTTTGTTTTAGGGGTGAAACCAGTTAGAATCCCTCTTTGAGGTTTTACTTGAATGAGTATAAACTGTGGGATGTTTAAGGGGTTAAAAAACCTGTCAGTCACTGGATAAATGCTTCTAACTCACCTTGCTGCTTTGCAGCTGGTGCCTTTTACTGAAGGGTATTGCCTGTGCTGAGGGCTAGGAACAAACACATCTCGTTTTAGGAAGGCAATTAGAAACACATCTGTTGGTCTAGGACCTTCACAGGGAGCAAGTCCTCTGGAAACCAGGCAGGAAGACTTCTTAACAGCAAGCTGATCCTCTCCATCATCAACCACCTGACTAGAGCAAAAAACCTCAACAAGCATCCAGCCTCCAGCTTTGATCCCACAACCTGAGTGATTTAGCAGCTAACACTCCACCCCAACCCCTGAACAGCTTCAGCTGCAGGAGACATTCACAACCATCAAGCACAGCTTCCTCCTACCCCTATCATCACCACTAAGATAGATCCCCAGGCCTCAGAAACCAGCAGGACAAGTCTTAACTAGTTGAGTAAGGAGAGTGAGGACAAACTCAGGCACTGCTCTGCACCAAAGATGGGCAGAAAGTGTTTAAGCAACATGAGCCTTCATCCTCTAGCATCTGCAGCTTAACCAACCAGTAGCAGGTCTTCCTTCTCACACTGGCACCAGTCAAAACCCACAACACTGAGCAATAACCCAGAACAACCAACTCACAGAAACCTGTGGAGCTGCTCTCCACTCCTGATGTAGAGCCATTAATCACGGCCATTCTGGTGGCTCCCCAGGTACCCCGCAGGTAAACCAGGGGCTCTCTAAGGAGAGGGAAGCAGCTCACTGCTCACCACACACTAAAGCTCAGTGGGATGTTCAGTTCAGCAGCTGTCTTTGCTCAGCCCATGCGTGGGGCTAAACCACAGCAGTTGTTCCATCACCCAACAACCTCTCTCCAGCAGAGAGCAGAAAATTATACAAAGGAATCTCCTGGTTAAAATGAAACTGGATTGGAAAACCAATAATAAAACAGTTATAACTCCCCCCAACAGCCACAATGAGGAGACAAGGAGATCCCAAGGAGAGGAGTCACGCCAGAAGAACCCCAGCAGCCCCAAACCTCCTCTTTTATACAGCGTGTGATGTTTCTGGGATGGGATCCACCTGCAGGCAGCTCAGTCAGCTGCCCCAGCTGACTCCAAACTGCTAATTGTCTGCAGGCTGGGGAGTCTGTCCCAGCAAACCCGGGAGAGCAGTGTGCAACAAATAACCCCACCAAGACTTTACTACCTGTTCTTAACTGAGCCCTTAAAAATGTACTCTACACCAGATTTGTCTCAGTAGGTCACAGAATCCTTAGGGATTGGAAGGGACCTCGAAAGATCATCCAGTCCAATCCCCCTGCCACAGCAGGATCACCCAGACCAAGTCCAGGTGGGTTTCAAATGTCTCCAGAGAAGGAGACCCTACAAATCCCCTGGGTAGCCTCCTCCAGTGCCCTGCAACCCTAGAAGGTTGTAGAAATGATCAGGCTTGGAAGGGGCCACCCATCTGAAGTCTCCCTTTCTCCAAAGGGTCTTTCTCCTCACCTTGAAGAGGCAGGGGATAGCTCTGATTAGAGTGTCCTAGGAGTAAAAGCATTTCTTACTGAATAATAAAAAGTGTAGTTTGCTTCTCATGCTGTCAGCAGCCTTGTTTATGACCTGGGGATCATTGCCTTTGCATCTGAACAGGGGCTACCCCAGTGTGTTCTCACGAGCCATTCAGCATCGCAGCTACCACACTCATGTTTTTATTAGGGTATTTTAAAACCTCGAGATAGATAAGTCTGGGGATGTGCAGTTATTAGAGATCTAATTACCACGGAGGAAAAGAACAGACAAGTGTGAAGGTAAACACAATCAGAGTGTGTTTCTCGTAGCGGCTGTGATCAGCAGATCGGGACACTTTATCACGTTTGAGCTCCACTTACCCAGCTCAATTAAGTTCTCTGTTTGGGAGGTGGGAGAGGAAGTCTAATGGAGCCACTGGAGGAAGTTATTGCTGCTGCTGGCCAACAAGAAACTTGGTGGTCAGCTGGTGATACAGTCCTGGTGGTCGGTCTGGTTCTGATCCTGACTGGTTTGACCCTCCACCCTGTCACTGAGTTGATTAATCACCAGCAGTTGGTTTAGTCAGCACATCCTCCTCCCTGGGAACTGCAGGGTAATCACCACTCTTTCCCCCTTTTCTAATGAGCTTGAATTTGGTAGAGAACCCTTTAGTGCAGAGATGTGCAGAAACGAGGTCGATGGTCGTATCAGAGTAATTAATGAGGAGCACTCGCTCTCATCTGCTTCCAGAATCGGGCAGATGCGACTGCTAGAACGGGTTTCCACTTGTTTGCCTCTAAAGAAAGATGTTCATGAATCCCAGCTGCCAAGTGATCTCCACAGATCCCGCTCCTGCACTGTGAGTAGAGAGTCGACACGTGAATTTCAATGACGAACAGGCAGTGAAGCTGTCACTGTCCTTCCAAGTGCGGGTCAGCATCTACTGGGAGGTGCTAAGGCTTTACGTTGCCAACCATAAAGAGATGAAGGATGGTTAGACATGCTAATTGGCTTCCCTTTCCGCTTGGTTTGAGGCATCTACAGCACAAAGCCTCACCAGAAATTACAGCCATTGCTTCCTCTAATACTGATTATCAAAACACACACTTCCAGCGACTACTCAATCACCAGGAGAAATCAGGGGAAAAAGAAGAAAACTGTGTAGAAGATGAAGCATAAACTGAAATATTTGGGTTAAGGATGTCCTGGGTGGCTGCTGTGAGAGTTATTCCTGGGTCTGCTGCCTGCACCTGGTCAAAGGGCTGGTGTTTCGCTGATTTCTTGCTTTATAGAATCAGAATCCTCCTGGCTGGAAAGGACCTCCAGGATCACCAAGCCCAGCCCTCATCCCAACAGCTCCCCAACCCCTAGACCATGGCCTCAAGTGCTCGAGCTACTCGTTTGTTCAACCCCTCCAGAGGTGGGGACTCCATTTAACTCTTTTCAAACCAAAGTGCAAAGGATCTGTGAATGGAGAGCACCTTCAGACACAGAACCATAGCATGAGCTGCTGCTGCTGCTCGCAGGGTGTTTCAGAGCCTGTTTTCTTCATCTCCCAGAGGACTGATGATACCTCACGAGAGACATCCGTGGATCTAGAGGCTTTCAAGTTCTGTGTCTCTGTCTCTCCCCTAACAACTGTTGCTGTCTCTGAACTTTAGTGTTATTTAAGGTCTCCCACATTAACTACTGCACTGCAATTAGTATCCCAGTCACAGCACGTGTCCGCAGGGGAACACTGAAAGAAAGCATTTTTCTTCTCTTAAAAAAAATCCAGTATCTCGTTTACAAAAGCACTTTAACAAGAAAGATGAGGGGAGGGTGGGAAAAAGGAGGACAGGGAGGGAAAAAGCAACTCTGCTTACGCCTTTCGAACCTCAAGGGAGTTACAACGAGACCAGATCACTGCACTTGTTTGTGTAGCTTCTCGGGCTCAAGCAAAGAAGAAGGGTGTGCTCTCCCTCCTGTGTGAAGTGAACACATAATCATAGAATCATAGACTGGCCTGGGCTGGAAGGGATCTCCAAAGGTCATCCAGTCCAACTCCCCTGCAGTAAGCAGGGCCGTCCTCAACCAGATCAAGTAGGCCAGAGCCTTGTCCAGCCTCTCCTTGAGTATCTCCAGGGATGGAGCCTCAACCACCTCCCTGGGCAACCTGTTCAACCCCGCTCCTGCTCAAGACCTTCTTAACAGTCCATTGCAATCCGCCCTTCTCTGATGTGAAACCACTGCCCCTCATCCCATCACTCCAGGCCTTCATAAACAGCCCCTCTGCGGCCTTCTTGTAGCCTCTTTCAGGGACTGGAAGGTCACTATCAGGTCCCCCCGGAGCCTTCTCCTCTCCAGGCTGAAGAGAACTCTGGAAGCACTCCCGGATTTCACTAGAGGCTGTTTTTATTGTGGCAGAATTGCAGGGACCCCGGAGCACTCTGTCACTGTCAAGACTCTTAGGCACTGTAGTCTCCAAAGGCTCCTCTGAAAACTCATCACTCTCTCTTGCACAGAGAAAGACTTGGGGCCAGGTTCTGATTATATATCAGAATCTAGCGAGTGAAGACTGTGCCAACAGAGATGGCAAGGAGGGCAAGTGTCTTCAAGATGCTCTTACAGCATCACGTGAAGGCTATCGGGACTCTCTGACGAAGATACAAACATCATTAATACACTTTGTTTTCATTCATTTCCCTTGAAAATCTATCTAGGATGACTTTTGAGACAGCAAATACAGCCAAGCCAGTCCATCTTCCCATAGAACACGTGTACCTCCAGGAGCCTACTGCCAAGAAACCACCTCCTGCCAAGCCAGGCTGTCTGTTCCCGAGGGAGGATGTTCTCCTTGGTTTTCATTTCCACTGAATTAGCCATAGCTGCTAGTTCTTTCTAAAGCCTTCCAGAAGCTAAAGGAAAGCTCAGTGTGATAAAACGATGTCTGGAAGGGGTTTGAGGATGAAATAATCGAGTTTGGGCAACTGCTGCTGGTGATCTCATCCATTGGGGCTGCTCTGCAGGAGGACAGGTGCCTTTCCTCTCAAATACACAGATAACGATAGAGCTACCTCTTCCTGAAAGCTCTCAGAACTCTGCTCACAAGTAGAACGCTTTCCCTGATGCTGCGGCGTTGCTCCCCTAAGCATAGAACAGGCCAGTCAGTTGGTGATCTACCCCAAACCCATCCCAAGTGAAGTGTCCTATGGAATTTCATGTTGATCCAAGATGGAACATTGAGTTGTTGTTGGATGAAGGAGCAACAGGCTGGATGTTAGGAAGAATTCCTTCACCAGAACGGGTGTGGGGCATTGGGCCAGGCTGCCCTGGGCTGGGGTGATTACCAGCCCTGGAGGTATTTAAGGGCTGCCCAGGGAGGTTGTGGCTGTTCCCCTCTCTGTTCAAGGCCAGATTGGCTGGGGCCTTGAGCACCCTGGTCTAGCAGGGGGTGTCCCTGCTCATGGCAGGGGGGTTGGAACTGGATGATCTTGCAGGTCCCTTCCAACCTGAACCTTTCCATGAATCCATGACCTGGAGATGTGCTGCTGAAGGGCAGGGGGTAGGGGTGATCTGACAGCACTGGCTCAAAGGTTGGACTTGATGGTCTTAGAGGTCTCTTCCAACCAAAGGGATTCGGTGATTCCCACTGCTTGATGATCCTAGCTGTGCAAAACCCTAGAGATGAAGAGACTGCCAGTGTTGATTCTCTAGAAAGGAATAAACAGCCTGTCAGTGTCGATGGAAATGATCAAAGAAGGTGAAACAAAGGAAGCCCTGATTTATTCCATCAGGAAAAGAGAAAGGTGCTCTAAGAGCTGACCTGATGGCAGCTGGAAAGGAACCGCTTCCAAGCCAACACTGCATGGGAAGTAGCTGCTTGCAGAGCGCTTTGTCACAGCAGCTCAGTCACAGGAATGAGTTCAAAGGATCTCGCTGTTGTTGGCCGTCGAACGTGACGGCGTGGATGCCATTTCCAGATGAGGAAATGCGTAGGGCAGTCATTCCAGAAAACAACCGGGAGCACTGCTTTCAATATTCAATCCTTCAAACACGAGGAACACGCTCACCTCTATCCGTGTGAGCGTATCCCACCTTTTCTTCTCATTCTCTGCTCATCTGCTACTGATAAATGTCTGAGACGGGGGATCCAGACAGATTTCTCATCTGGTCTGTATGATTAATTCTCATATTCTAATGCTTCTATTTCCAACTCCCACTTAATACGTTAAGAGATCTCAGTCCATGAGCGGGTCACAAACACTATTAATCTTACTCACACCAGAGATGGGGGGGTTTATGCATAAACCCATATGAGGTCAATCTCTCAGACACTCCAGAGAGCGCCGGCTCTATTAATATTAAACCCAGCAGCACCTAATAAAACACAGTGCAGATGAGATGCAGTGTGGGCTGTCAACTACTAGGTGTGGATACTGCAACCCAACTGATCTCTTCCTGTCGGTGTGGGTAGGGGGCTTTAAAACACCATTTAATACTTAATGGCACTAATTCTGATTGAGGGTACTCTGAGCAGCTAGAGTACACTGCCCCCAACAGAGAAAGTCATCACAGATTCACAGAGTCACAGACTGGTTCAGGTTGGAAGGGACCCTCAAGATCATCCAGTTCTATCCCTCGTGCTATGAGCAGGGGGCACCCCCCACCAGACCAGGGTGCTCAAGGCCCCAGCCAGTCTGGCCTTGAACACTGCCAGGGAGCTGGGGGGCAGCCACAACCTCCCT
>VZRI01005451.1:69933-100088 GCA_013397515.1 Upupa epops | reverse complement strand
GTCTATAACTACCTAAAAGGAGTTAAGGTCAGGTGGGGGTCGGTCTTGTCCTTGGACACTGGAGACAGGACAAAGGGTCACAGTCTTCAGCTCCATTGGGAGGAAAAGGGTTTTAACTGAAAGAGTGATCCAGTTTTGGAACGGGCTGCCCATGGAGGTGGTTGAGGCACTGTCTGTGGAGGTGTTCAAGGTTAGGCTGGATGAGGTGCTGAGTGGCATGATCTAGATGTTAGGTTTACTTGGTTTGTTTGGATTTAGGTTGGACTGGATGATCTTTAAGGTCTTTTCAAACTTTATCATTACTGTGATACTGTGACTGCTGGGTATTAGGCACAGTGGTGGTTTTCCTGTCCTTCCCAGCTGCAGGGGTTGTTATTAGAGCCATTCTGTTGTCCCACCCACTTCTCGAGTCAGCTGGACTCTCACTTGTGCAGGAGATGAGCCTCTTGCGCTCTGTGTCTGCCCATGAGTTTTGCTGTCTCTCTCTGATAAAGCCTGGTGGACTTCTCTGCTCTACTCTTCTTGCTTCCATTGAATACCCCTACCAAGGATGAAAGTCCAGAGCACCAATGTAGTGCTGCGTACCAGTAGATTTGCACTGTCTGTACTGGCTCTCTGGCTAGGAGCAGGCAGGGGGGATCCAAGTTAGCTAGCTGTTCTCCATCGAAGCTCTCTGTAACCTTTAAGTCTGGTTTTAGTAGTCCAGCCTTGAGGCACAACACAGTGGTAAAGGATGCAAGTGTGTGTGCAGTGAGAGGATTAAATGGATTTTGATAATCTTTGTAGATGGGTTATGCTGAGTCTGTTGCTGACTCTGCTTTCAGTGGAACTGTGATCTGTTACTTTGTGATGGGAGTGGTGGGTTTGCTGTGGCACCTGCTGAGGAAATCTGTGTGTGGGCAGGTCTTGTTAAGCTGTGTTTGACTCTCTGTGGTGGTTGATAGCAGAATTCTCAACATGGTTCTTAACTTTGATAGCCAGTAAGTGTAACACTTTTAAGGTGAACAGTTTCATACCTACCATAGAGATGGCTTCTGGCTACATGGTGCATTTAGTTGCTACCAGTTTCTGATATTTCTGGTTAAACTTGAGATTGTGACTGTATCAGTGGTGGATTTGTTTCTGACACAGAATCTTTTGCCTGGACAAAATGCTCTTTCAGCACAGTTGCCAAGTTATGGCAAATATGCTGTGATTTATAGGAAGAGAATGACCAGTTTCATGAAAGATCAATGTGCTACTTCAGGATTGCCCTAACAGTAGAGATGGTTCCTCAGGAGCATCTTAATAGTCACAACTATTCCTCTAGTAGAAGGAGAGGGCTGCTGCTATGCAAGACTAATGATTGGAGCAGTGTCCAGGATTTTTGAGATAATCTTTTGTAGCCCTAGGGAAGTTTCTCATGTGTTCCATGAGCCTTACTTTTACCTTTTCCTTGCTTCTAGAATGTGGTATAGCTGTAGATTTAAAAACTTGTGTTTTGCCTTGTCTTCAGTTATCAGGGAAGTTTCCAAACCAAACAGCAGCAGTGTTACAGCTGTTCTACTTCCACTTGCAGGCAGTTTGGTATCACTGTTTTTTGTTTGATGTGTTTACTCTCTTTAGCTGCTTTAAAACCTAACTAAACATGCCTTTGGATATCTTAGTCAGGCTCAGGACACCGTGTTCATTGTGTATTGTGTGTTAGATAAGCATTAGTCACTTAAAGCTTCCTTATGAGGGTGGGTGAGCACACCCAAAGCTGTCTGCACCGCAGAGCTATTAGACCTTGCCACGGAAGAGCTAAGTCTTTGCTTTCAGCTCTGAGGCTTCAATTCATTTGTTTCAGTGCCTTCCCTTTATAGTTCATCTGTCTGCTCTCAGAACCACTACTGTCATCTGTAGTAAGGGTTAACTGCTCATGAAAGAGGGTAAATGCACCCCCCTTTTCCTCTCCTTCAGCCAAAGTAAGATAACCGGGGTTTTCAAAGTAGAAATAAATACTGGCAGGAGAAAGGCTTGAACACCTGTTTCGGTCAGTCCGTGTTGGTGACCCAGCTATTTTGCAGTGAAGACATCAGTTAATCGGGCTGAAGCAGGCACTCTTAAATCTCCTAATCCTGTGCTGTGCCATGGGCTCCACGTTCTCATCTTACCTTTTTCCTGTGTTTTGCCCTTAGATCTGGCTGTTCACCTCCACTGCACTTCCCCAGCATCTTTGGCCGATACTTTCTCCAATAAATCTTCCTCTTCCTTGCCTGTTTCTCTTCCTGACTTGAATGTGCTGATACAAGATTAGTGGTAAAAAGCCAAGTGCAAAATGCTGAGAAATGACTGTGAATTGATACCTTCATGCTTGGAAGGCAAGGAAAAAATTAGAAAGCCAGCAAGCTGTGCTGTGAGGTGATGTAGCTGGCAAGTGCATCTTTTTTGTAAACGTATGCAAGTGCTGGGTGCTGCTTGTTTGCTTTCTGACCTGGTTTGTTTCCAGGCAAACAAAAATCTTCTCTTGCTCCTCAGTGGACATATCACAGTCACCTTACCTTGCACGAAAAAGTGTCCTATGGAGGCACTCACTGCAGCCTGAAACACCACACATTGCTTTTAAATTCTGAGCACTGCAGAATTCCACAGACACTTAGACATTCCTGCGCACTTTGAAAATGTGATGAAAAGTAGGAATTTATGAATCTGTGTCACTAAAGGAGTTTGATGGTAACTGGAGGAAGGGGTGAGCTATGTATACAGCAGCAGAAGTATGGGAAGAGGGGAAAATGCAATGGTGAAAAGGAAAGCAGCAGAATGGAAAGACAATTACGATTGGGTTAGAGAAGATAAGTGGAATCTCATGATGGAATAAATTAGTTAGAGAAGTTCAGGAGGGGTTATTTTAAACAAATGGCAGAAAAGCGTGGCTTTCTATCACAGTACATTCTGACTGGTATTTTTTCTAAGGACATTTGTTAATGTGCATCTAACAACATTGTGTTTCATCTAAATTCCAAAGAAGGCTATGAATTTTGAAGTGGGGCTGTGTGGTTTTATTCGGCAGGACGGGTTGGTGACACATATCTTTAGCCCACTGAAGTAGCAGCTAAAGCATTAAACATGAGGCAGGCTGTATGGGAGTGACATAAAATAAGTATTTCTTTTTCTGGGTAATCGAGATTAGAGATGACAAAACGGCCACCTGCAAACAGGTGTTGTTAGGTCTTGTGTCTGCAGCATTGCTTGGGGTTTGACTTTTACTTTTGTTGAGAAGACTTGAACTTTTTTTAAGGTTTAATCTACAGCTTCGTATGTAGAACATTCGCTTTTACATTGTTTTGCCTCACAGACTAGAAGTATTTAATTCCTGATAGCCTCAAGACCCAGAGGGAAATCCCTGTAACCTTCTCCCTGCTTCACCTTGTTCAACTCTTTATTGGTATGCAGCAGGAAGAAGGCAGAAGACCTAAATTCCTTGCTGAACTTGGACTTTTACACTTAACTCACCTGCAGTTATTTTTTCCATGTGATCTGATCTTTTGGCTCCCCCCCTCCCTCCCCCCTTTTTCTGTTTCAAATTTGCAGCTGCTAGTCCTCTTTAACTACTTCTTCCTGCACCTGAGAAGGATGGTCTGTCGATTTACCATGTTCTACCTGTTCAAAAGGTGGCTTGTGTTTCTGTCCCCACACAGTTCTCTTTCAGGTCAATTGCCCAATATCTGTGTATCCGTGAAATGCAAGTTTGTGAGGATTCTTTTTTCCCCCTGCTCCTTTCCTCCCTTGGAAAAGGGATATATCCAGAAGTGATGAGGAGGAGGAGGTATAAGATGTGTTTGCTTCAGATTCTTGTTAATTATACAGTAAGGGAAAAACTATTATACAGTATGGTTAATTATACAGTTGGGAAAACCCAACCTGTTTGGGAATTTTCCTTAAAGCTGACAAGACGTGTCTTTTAAAGACCTGTATCTCTTGCATTTTGTGTATTCTCAGCCTCAGAGCATGAGAAGGAAAATGTTACAACTTGTACAACTTGACAGATTTTGCAAGAGCCACGTGACTTCAGTCACATTGTGCCCCAGAATCTTTATCAGTTTAGGTACAGAGATTGATTACTCTAGCTTCAGGATTAGTAGCAAAACTTTCTGATTCTTGAGGAAAAAGAAGCCTGTGAGATCAGTGTGTGTGTGTCATGATCTTAATGTGGCTGTGTGGAGGGAGAGGATGAGTAACCTTTCTCTATCCCATCCCCTGCATGCCACGACCTTCGGGAGCTTCACTTGGCTGCTTTGAGGAGGGTAGAGAGATCTGGTGGTGGTGTCTGGGAGACAGCAGCCTGTACAGCCAGCCTTTCCAGCTGAAGAGCCCATTGTTAAGACAAACAAATATTTGCAGCACAAGTTACTTCTTTGCAATGTATTTGGCTCAGTGGGCAGTTTCCTTCCTCCACTGTTTGGAAGGCGGTGGAATGAGTTGCTAAGCGGTGAAGTTGTTCTGCCTGTTTTGTATATAGCTGGTGATGGGCTTTCCACTACGACCGTCTTGATCAGGACTGTTAGCTAATTTTTGCCAGGGTGTATGCGATGTCAGCTCCATGTTGCCCTCATAGCATGGAGAATACAACAGTGTCCAGTAGTTCCTCTCTGAAACCTTGTAAAGCTGCCCTCAGGAATGTGGTGCATGTCCAGTGTCTGAGACCTCAAAACAGTTCTTGTAAAAATATTTTTTACTTGGAGTGAGAGTCCAGGGTTTGAATAGCTCTTGAGTTGCACACTGAAGGATCTTCCCAGCCACTGCTGGGAAATGGGGGTGGAGAGATCTGGCTGTTGGGTTTTTTATTATCCAAACAAGGATTTGTAGAAGTAAATGTCTCACTTGGACTGCACTGAGTTTCCTCATGTCAAACTTGCTTATTAAAGTCTCTTGTACAAGTCTTACCAGATTGTTAGCAGTCTTGTGCAAACTGGAATAGTAAATATCTGAAGAGGTATTCTGAAGGGGTGGAATATGCCCTTTCATATACATGACTTCCTAGCTTGCTCTCACTTCTGCTGGCACAACTTCTTTTCAATGCCGACATATTTGTTTTGTCCAATGTCACAGGGCTTATGCTTGGTTGACGCCTTTATTATTAGCGATGGCAAAGAATCTGTGTGCCAGAACATCTGGATGTTCTGTAAATGTAAAGCATTTGTCAGGCTGCAGCATTAGAAGAATCTGACATATTTAAGCAGGATTCCAGCTTCTTTCCAGCTTCTTTCCATCAAAGGCAAGGAGGGTGTGCAACCCTCCCACTGCTGATATTGGCAGAGTTGTTAATGTCTCTAACCAAACCAGGTAGTAATCAGCAATGGTGAAAGTTGCTTAATCTATCCAGAAATAGGACAACTTCCTTATATATTTTAATATCCTCTGTTGCAGTGTAGTTGGTTGTGTCAGTGTTTCTGTTATGTATCACCACCATCTCCGTTGTAATTCTTACTTCATGGTTGTTTTGGTCATATACTAAAATGCTCCTTATGTTATGAGTTAATTCATTCAGCACAATGTTAGAGTAATCTTTATATGTAATGATAAATTATCTGCTCATGACGTGGTTGTGTTTTGCCTGAAAAAATCTTCTTGTAATTAAAAGGACTTGTTGAACTCCCTAAATGTATAATGGTCCTCGCTTCAGAGTTGCACTGAACTTCTGTTAGTTCTTTGTCTAGTTAGGTGGAGGAGAAAACATATAGTGAACTTAGCAATGGAGGATGAAAACCAAGTTATGGGATTCCCACCCCCCTTTTTATTCCCTGTGTTACCATTTCTTAATCAAGTTTTTCTCTCATATAGTGCTACCATAGTCTGGAATAGATAGGTTGTCAAAGCACATTTCACTTTCAAAACTTGATTTAGTAATTTGTGAATTGCAATTACTTTAGTGCTTTCACTTGCTAGGGTGCTGGTGCCAGCCAAATGCATTAGAGTCCTTTAGGTGTTACCAAAATGTATGACTTTATGGTCATTGTTTAATCATAAGATCTTAATGAAACTTTTATTTTAGTTACTTAAATGCACTTTTGAGTCTGGTTTGTCCTTACGGTGTGGAAGAAAAGATGCATAAGGTTTTGATTCCAGAAGCGAGGCCAAGAGTGATGCCTGTGAATGCAGCTCTTGTAAAGGGGTCTGCTGTTGCAGTATCTCTTTTAAATGTGGAGCCCTGTGGTAATTTCACTGATGCTTCTGAAGGAGTTGGTGGTTAATAAAATATAGAATATCAGACACGACTTAGTCTTTAAAGTCACCTGCTCCATTTTATGGGACAACTACTGTTGGCAGGCCTTAGGGTTTGTGTAGATTTAAAAGTAGCTAATGCTGCTTCACCACGTGTGCTGAGAGGACTCTTTGTGCTGTACACACCATGCAAACTTCACCCTGGATGGCCTCGGTTGGCATGGTTGAAGTACAGCTTGGTTGGTTGCTCTGTTGCACTGTTGGTTTTCATCTCTGTCTTGTAAATTTTTTGGGGGTAGTGATTAGACCATTCCAGAGCTACAATCATTGGTAACTATTTCTGGTCTGGTGAGTGTACTGGAAGTACTGGAGTTCATGAGGTAAGACTGATTTGCTTTCATTCTGAGAAGCACCTCTTGAGTTGGAGTGAAACTCATTTAGTGGTGCTCCCAAAATCTCCCTCCTTCTGTTTCTTTCTGCTTGTGGGAAATGAAAGAAGTTTTCCAGGAGATACTCTTCAACTGTCCTTCCATGGTTTGTGCACAGCTGTGGGTTTGAAAGACGTTCCTGAACGCTCTGGGTTCAGTTCTGAGCTGGGAATCATTAAAAAGAGATGTATTCACTTGGGTTACCTAGCAAGAGATGGGTCTGATAAGTAGGTGCTTCCCTTCATTGCACAGCTGAGAAGAACTGAATGAAGTGTATAGCTAGTCAGGGTTAGGGTTACTCAGGTCAGCTTATCTTTGTGTCACTGATGGCTCTTGAGGTCAGTGGTGCCATTTGCACGAGGAAAATCTGTGAAGATATTTCCCAAAGTAGTATTTGTGATGAGAAGAGTAGGAAGAGGACACGGAGTGAATATAGTGGTCTGTAGAGAAATTAAAAAACAAACCAGGAACAAGAGAAAAATCTTGTTAATAAAAGTCTGGTTTTCTACTTCAAGATTTGCTGTGTGTGGGTTTTTTCTGAAATATTTTAAAGATTACTATAGAAATCATTGGAATTATGTAAATATTTTGTTGGTTAATTTTTTTTAATTGCTAATGTGTAAACAAGGAAAACACAAGTACTTTATTCCATTTTGGGGGCATCTCAGTGACTGCAAACACAGAGGATGCACAGCCTGTTGGTGGAAATACAGCTTGGTGTAGGAGGCCCAGAAGGAAACTATATTTGTGAGCTAACACATTTACCTACTTGAATGCTACGATTAAGGGACTTGAAAAATTATGTTTTCACAGACTTTCTGTCAATCTGAGATAGTGTATTAGTGCTTATTTGGGACTAACTTTCATCAAATTGCCTGGCTTTCGTATGAGTTAGGCTGGTTCTACTCCCATGAGTATTTCTTACTTGTGGAGAGTCTTCAAGATGGTCTTCTTTCTCTTGTTTTCTCTCTTTATGGACTTTCTGTCAGTACAGATTGTGTATTGATCACATTATGAACTAGATTTAGATTGTGTTAGGTCTGTCTAAAGAGCCATAGAATCTGCTTTTCTTGACGTGCAGAGGCTGAGAGATGTCAGCCCAAGCACAGGTGAATAGTCTAGTCTTAGGAAAACCAGCATGGAGCAGGATGAGGAATTGGGGTTTGAAATAGTAATACCTGGCTCAGCTGCAGTAGCAGCATACTTGGACGTGTAGCAGTCTTGCATGTTGAAATGTCATGAAACACACCAAGTTAACTCTTTGCAGTGGCAAGTTACTGACTGTAGTGAGGCAATAATTTCAGTGTAGATGCAGTACAGTTGTTGACAAATCTTTTCCTTTTTTTTCTTCTGCAGATATTCCTGAAATACCAGAAAGCATCTCATTCTGCAGAGCACTACAGGTAGCAGATTTCAGTGGGAATCCACTGACTAGGTAACTTCCACCTTCTTCTTAGTACTTGCCATACCGGAATTGCCATCTTGCCGTAATAATTACAATTTTAAATAAGCCCTTTAAAATGCTGTTCTAGGATCTGTCTGAATAATCTTGCCTGCTTTGTCTCTGGCAGGGACTGCAGAAAAAGTTCAGCTTGAAAAAGTGATGTGCATCTTTTCTGGGAGGGGATTTTTTTGGCCAACAAACAGAAATGTAAATCTGATTGCCTCAAGTAATTTTGATTCCTCTTAAATGTTAGGAAAACCTTGCTCACACTTGGGAGAGGTAAGGCAGTGGTTAGCATGAATGCATGGGTACAAACCCAGGTACCTGATAGTTTGACTTGAGGTCAGCCGATAGAGATAATGGCTTTTACTAATGACTAAGGCTTGGGCTAGTGTTTTGTCACCCTCCCATCAATTGGAACACAGTGACATGCAGTAACATGTGGCAGAGATGCATTGCGTGTGTTGGTGGCTGCTGCCAGCTTGCTCTGATAACCGGTATTGGGGATTACACATGCTTCTAGTGTTTACATTTCTCTGTTCTGTTTGCTGAAGAATTTGGACTTCATCTAGTGAAATAAGGCTGGAGATAGCCAGGAAGGTGATAGGCTGGCCAAGGCCTTTGGACACCATCTGGAGAACTGAAGCAGCCTGTGCTGAAGAGCTGCTTTGTGGTGCTGACTAAGGCACACAAACTAGTGTATTCAGTGGGCTTGGTTGCCCTGCATTGCTTGGCATTAAGATGGGCTGGGATCACCTGCATGATTAGCTGACTGGGCTGCAGGGGTGCTGACAAACAGGAAGGTGTCTGTAGTATCTTCAGATTTTACAGGATGCCTTCTCTGATGTGTGCAGCTGGGGTTCTTCAGAAGTGCAGTTTGAACATTGCCCGTAGTGTGTGCCCTGTGTTTTCTGGAAATTCACATCTCTGAGCATTAAAGGGGCACTTGTGATCATAATCCCTGTGCCTCTGTAGCCCATTTATAGAGTGAGGATAATAATAACACCACAAAAATCTGTTAAAGCAGGCAGAGGCTGAACTGATGCTTATCTATGCAAGTGGAGAGGGTCACCCAACAGCTTTTTCCTAGGCATCAGTGTGCTGTGTTAGCTCCGAGCTGCATCTGGTGGCTTTTAAATCAGAATTGTTTATAGTTATACGTTCCCCTTCTCCATTTTCCAGGCTGGATCAGGGGCCCAAGTAAAGGGTTTCCCTACACAGTAGCTGTGATGCACAGCTACAGCTGGGTGGAATTAACAAAGGAATTGAAAAACATTTTAATGGGGCTGAACCAGATCTCCTAAGTCTTTGTCAACAGTTGAAGAGAATTTAAAAAATTCTTGGTAAAGTGGCTCCACAGTGGGTGTGTGTCCTGGGAGATATCACCATCACCCCAAGCAGTTCACGAAGTCAAAAACCACAGATACCAGAAGTTGTTTACACAGCTACTTTTTGTAATAAAATCCAGAATTTCAGGTTTACCTACACAAAACCATATAGGTTTGGGAAGTAATTTGACCAGGCAGAGTGGGAAACTATCAGTGATTTTCTTTCATGTCTGTTAGCCTGGAACTTTTTTCAGCTATTGATTCTTGTCCTTATTTCCTCTAAGCTTAAAAGCCAGTCAGATTTTCCCAATCAATGCCCTAGCACTAATACAGCATGTTGCCTCATTGATGAACCTACAACATTAAAATTGGCTGGCAGGCCATTTTTAGAGCTGTTTAGATGATTTCAAGATTATATTAATAAAACATGGGCACATCTCTCATAGTTTATGATGGAAATCTACTATATGCTGTAGATAGGTCTAGTCGGAAGTAACCTTCTAGTCCAACTATCTGTCTACTTCAGAGCTGACTAAAAGAGTTTATTTTCTTAAGATCATCTAATTTAAGACTATTTCATTTTCTTAAGACGCTTCCATTCCAGTTCTCAGCTTGTCAGAGCCTAATATGGTAATTAATAGTTACAGTGGCGCTCACATTTTGGAGGTACTAAGCACGTTCTGTTAGTGAGGCCCCAGAAATGACTGTGACACAGAGCTGAGCACGTGAAAATTCCCCATTTGTAATTTGTCCTCTTCCCTTTCCCCATAATGCAGGGTTGTGTTTGCCTGTAGGGATGTCTCCTTTAGGCTAGTTCCCTGTAGGTCATGGTGATGGGAGAGCAGGAACCAAACTAAATGTGACAGCTTGACCTTAGGTTGCATGCTCTGTTTGAGCAGAACTTGGGTGGGTGGGCTGGGGGCTTCTCCTTCTCTGCTTTGTTGCCCCATTTACCTCACCCCTGTCTCCAGTGCATGTGATGGACCTAAAGGCTTTGGGAGCTGCTCTGGGGGTGTTTTGGATATGGTTGTACTTACCTGCTGATGTGTTGTGAACCAGTAAACAAGAAATGCTTTAACAGTGAGATGTCTTCATAGTGAACAGGCTTTTCAAACGGCAGCCAACGGAACAGCACCCTGATGGCTGACTACTGTGGTGTCAAATTGGCCAGATATTCAGGTGTTTGACTTGGGGATTTTACGCTTTTAAGTGCGTTTTATTTTGAAACTAGAGATAGCTCACTCATCAGACCCCCGGATCAGTGTCCTGACCCCAGAGGTGACTGGTGGACAAGGACTGTAAATGGGGTGGACTGCCGCATTTCGGCCCTCGTGTTCAGTCTCTCTTGGCAGACAGAGCTCTGCTGGGCTGAGAGGGCTCTCCTTCCCTTCCTCCTTGGGAGGGACAGGGGGAGGTAAAACTGCAGGCCTCTTGGCGGAGGGTCAGGGCCTGGCTGCGAAGTCTGCTGCTGCAGTTTCCCCTCATGAGGGCCAACTCTGGCCTCCCCTTCCCTGAGGGCTGGAATGCAAAGGGGGGAGATGCTGCAGCCCACTCCTCACTGTTCTTGCAACTTGATCATCTTTGAAGATGCCAAGGAGGTGTTTAGCTCTTAACCCGTTCCATTCCTCGGAGCTGTAATCACTTGGGAGGAAGGAAAACATGAGAGGCCCTGTTTACCACACCAGGCATGACTCCGTGTGACCAACACCATGTTGCCTCTGTCCTCACTGTGAGCAATGCCCCTCATGACCAGGGCCATGGGGCTGATGCAGATGCTGTATCTCACCTCTGCCACTGAGAGAAGGGAAGAAGTTGAGATGAGTGGGGGAGAGGTTGGTCCTGAGGTGGCTTCTGAAGCTTCCTACTGCTTGGCCTGAAGTTTTGTGCTAAAAAGAGCAGATGGGACTGATCTCTTAAAGGGTTGACAAACTGAAACAGACTGGTGCTCTGAAGTGTCTGTTCCTGCATCTGAGATGCTGCTGTGGCCATATGATCATGACTATGATCTGCTGGTCATAGTCACATTGTGAAGCACTCCCAAGATGAGAGGAGTTAGAAGCAAGCCTGAGACATCCAGGGGAAGCTGGCGTCTGCAAGAGGACCAGAAAAGGGACTTTGCCACAAGCATCAAGATGTAAGAGGGCCTCAGGAACCCTACTGAGTTCTATGTATGGAGGGGATGGCTGAATTCCCTCTCTGATTAGGGTGGATTTTCCCCCAGGACTCTCATCTGCAGCCAAAAATGGATGTGTTAGCTGTCTCCCATTTCTCAGAGTGTGTGTAATGGCACTGAGACACAGTTTCTGTTTGACTTTTCCTGGTTCTCTTACTTATTTGGGGCTTTTTTCCTTTGCTTCTTGGTTGTGGGTTCAATAACCTCTTTGTTTTTAGCGAAGTTGCTTCATTGCCTGTTGAATTCTCTGTTGAATTCTTGGTGAGAGCTGGTTGGTGTGCTTGAATTGCAGACGCCAACCAAGACCAATCTAGATCTTCATGTGAACCCAGGACACTGTCAGACACTTACAAGATAACCATTCCATATGTAACTGAAGCCTGAATAAAAGTAATGTAATTATTTTACCATCCAGGAGATACAGAAAAAAAAATCTATTTAAATATATATATTTTTAAACAAATTGTTTACATGCTAAAAATGCCATCACAGTATCACAGTAATGATGAGGCTGGAAAAGACCTTAAAGATCATCCAGTCCAACCTCAAACCCTATAGTCTTCTATAATTGCAAATTAGGGACAGGAGATGGGGATATAACCTATTCTTTGACAGAAACTGAAGTCTCAAAATCATGCTTTTTTATGTTGTTTACTAGGATCTTTAGAATTTTGAGAGCCTGGGCAGGCATCCCTCTGTGCGTATTTGCTGAACACTCTTGTTTTCCACTATATGTTCTCTTTTCCAGTATGTCTATTATGTATGTGAATACTTCTGCTGGAAATACCTGATTTACTATCTCCACAGGTTGCCCGAAAGCTTTCCTGAGTTACAGAATCTAACGTGTCTTTCAGTAAATGACATCTCTCTCCAAGCATTACCTGAGAACATTGGAAAGTAAGTTTTTTTACAGTTTACTTGTTCTCTTAATTTATGTTCTCTTTGTTTGCCTGTTGTATACATGACTTGTAGTCATATGCATAAATGCATGTAATATGCCTTTAGTGTTACTTAACAGGTTGGCAGTTATTCTTTCTAGTCTGAGAGTTCTGTTTAACATTGCCACTTGATATTAGCAGGCTAAAGCAAACTCGGATAAAGCCTCTGTGTGTTTCACCTGTTCTCTAGGATTTGGAGTAACCTAGAATTCTTGGAGCAAAATGAAAAAGATGTTTTGCCATGAGGATCTGATCTTTTGCTTTCCTTTTGTTGTAGTAGACCATCATTCCTTTCTTGGGACATGTCAGTTAGCTTACAACTTAGCTCCAAACATTGCTGACACAAGAACAAGTTAGTAAGAGCTGGCTAGGGCCAGGATAGAAATTAGAAGTTTTGTAACTGTAGGAGGCACCTCCTTCTGGATAAAAACCCCAACTCTTTCCAGTGAGAGCCATGGAAAATTTACAGAATAGCTCTGAATATTTAATTCTATAAGCTTTTAAGATGTGTTTGAGTCTGAAAAGTAATTCAAGGATAGACCTCTGGAGACATGTGGGAAGTGAATGCTTCTTATCTGTCTCATGGGCACCAAAATGAAAATCCACACTTGCAGAAGAGAAATCTTTTGCCTCTTAGTGGACAGAAAGGTATCCCCTCCAGTTTGAAGGCTGCTTACTTGAGCATGTGAGAATTGCTGTGCTGGTTCAGATCAAAGGCTCATCTAGCCCAGCTTCCTTCTACAGTTGCAGCAAGTGAATGTTTAGTGGGGTTTAGGAAGAAAATCTTGTTTGATTACTTGTCTTTCCATTCTATGAATGTTTCTGGTTCGGAGGATTTCCTGAGCTTTAGATTTTGGCTTGGCTAGCTGGTAGCCTCTAATGAATCTCTGTTCCTTGTACTTGTGTAGTTTCTTCTTGAGCTTATATGGATACCTTTAATAGCCTCCCAGGCAGATGAGCTGCACTGGTCTGTTATCCATTGCATTGAACTGATGTTGATTCTACCTACTTTACCTGTGATACCTACTGCTGGAAGAGGCACCGAGCAGCTAATGCCCTGGTACATGAGTTGCCACTGATGCCTTTGTAGTTTTCCTCTGTTTCCCCCAGGTGCTTTTTTCCAGGCTGAATAATGTGACTAACTTTTCCAGCTACAGGAATAGATTTCATAGAACTTAAGATGTCTGTGCTTTAACCAAGAATTGTTCTTTCTTCCCTCTTTTTTTTTATTTAATCAGTGTTACCTTTACAGTTACCCATATTGTTCTAGGTTGCCATGTGCTGAACCACTTCCATCTTTCTTTAGAAAGCTGCAGTGACTCAGATGTGAAGTCGTAACTATCCACAGAGACCAATTAATCTTGGACATCCTTTCATAAAGTGGTGTATTTCTAACATGGATTCGCTGGGGAGTCAGCATAGTCCCTAACAGTCAAATGCAGTTTTTATAATGAGAGGAGTCCTCCACAACAGATCTTATTAAGAGTTCCTACAAAGTAGTCAAGTTCAGACCAGCATTGCTTTAGCCACTTCTCATGGGTGTGAAAGCTATGAGCTGGCACCATTCCAGCAGCCACAAAAGTGGAAAATGTCTTTTGAAATCTTCCACAAGCATTAACAGGTACAGCTGAGCCCAGTGACTAGAGTAAAGGCTTGCCTAAAAATTGAACAGGCCAGGGTTTTGGTGACATTCTTCCTATTTTGCAAAAGTTCACTAAACTTTTCATGCAGCTTTCCACAGCCTGGCAGCTAAAAGCAAGCTTGTTCAGACTTCACAGTTAATGAAAACCAAGTCCAAAAATTTGGGATCCTGCCTGCTTGAAAATGAGTGCAAGAAACACAACAAGCTGAAATGATTCCTAGAGCTTGAGTAGTGGTTTGGAGTAAATGACTAGAAGCAACTTCGATTTGAAACGGTGACACCAAGCATTTGTAGAGATGTCAATATGCAGCCTGTAAAGGGTAAAAATTTGCCTGTTGTTGATGTTGAGCAGTCCAAGCAAATGCTGTGGTAGTATTTCAGTCCTGTGTGAGCTGTTGTGGAGCAGAGCAGTGTAATCCATCTTCCCTTGAAGTCTGTATCTCATTTTTGGTACTGAAGTTAAAAACCAGGGTCCCTCATTTACTTTGGGAACATCCATAAGCTTCTCCTGATGATCTTGGAGGGCTCCACTGGAGGGTGAACCACTAGTGGAAGTATCTTCCTCATGAATTCAGATACCCAATTTGTTTTCACATAGTGTCATGTATGAGGTGGATCCATTGTTCCCAGGCCAGTGTCTGAACTTGTTCAAGTCATTGATAGGCAGAGTTGCTGTGAATAGTTTTGCTGTGCTGTTAAGAATTCTTAACTTGAATTGATAGACTGGAGGAATTGGGGCTGTTCAGCCTGATGGAGAGAAGGCTCCAGGAGGACCTCATAGTAGTCTTTCAGTACCTGAAGGGGCAACAGGAAAGCTGGAAACTTTAGTGATAGGACAAGGGGGATGGTTTTAAATTGCAAAAAGGCAGATCTAGATCAGATCTTCAGAAGAAATTTCTCACTATAAGATGGGGAGACACTGGAGCAGTTTGCCAGGGAGGTTGTGGATGGGCCCCCTCCTTGGAAAGCCTGGTTGCATGTGGCTCCTGGCAACCTGGTGTGGTGAGAGGTGTCCTTGGTCATGACAGAGGGATTGGAACTAGATGACCTCTGAGGTTCCTTCTAACCTAAACCATTTTATGATTCTTCTGTGTAGACTTATGTTTTTCTTCTTGTTATCAAGAGGAATAATTTTAAGGATCCTAACTGGACATTTGAAAAACATGGGCTAGGCTTCCCCTGAACCTTTAATGTTTGCTCTTGCTTGTGCATAGCCATAACCAGTGTATGCCAGCTTTCTTCTGCTGTGTGACCACTTCAGCGTGCTTATCCTGTGTTGATGTATGTGCTGAAAGTTTCCCATTGTTGGCTGAAGCATTCGTTCAGAACACTTGAGCTTAAAAGGGCACAGTGGAAAAACATGAGAGGATTTGAGAAAACACTAGGTCTCTTAATATTTTTTGCTTTTCTGTGACATGTGCTCTCTTAACTCATTATATGGTTGCTAGTTGAACTAAAGCAGCAAACGATAATATGTATGAGAGATTTTAGCTAATAATTAAGTGGGTGCAGCTTGGAACAGGAGTTGTCCTGTTGCTAGATGAACCATTTGGAGAAACAAGTTACACAATATAAGCTCTGAGTGGGAGTGTCTTACAGCATTTCTCAGCCTAATGAGAACAACTCTAATTTCCTTGCCTATTCTGCAGGACTGTGTGTGTCTGTAGACTTGCCCAGTGAGTGAGCATAACCTGTTCCTCTCAGTTCTAATAGCATTTAGGAATTTCCACTTGCTTCCAGGACTTGTATTTAGCACTTCCTTATTCATGTAACACAGAGCATGACGTTTTCCATAAAAGCAGGTATCAGAATTTTATAAGGGTATGTTAGTAAATTAGTGTGTTTGTCTGTAGGGATTCCTAGGGCATACCTTACAGGAGTATGAACACTCTAAGGTCGGTCTGTCCCCAGCATATTCTCTGTCCATATGTGTTCATTCTGCAGAGGTGGCTTCAGGGTTAGTTCCCTTCATCCTGATGATTCAACAAAAGATCCTAGTAATATCATGATTTGTAGAACCCCCATCATTTACAGCATTTCTCTCCCCCTCTCCCTTTTCATTCTTTTCCAAAAGAACTGCACAGTCTGTGACCAAGTAGCTTTCTTTTAGCTTTAGAGAAATGTTTGATGTGGGAGAGGTGAATTTCTTTAGATGGGAAGTATATTCTCCTGGTGCTGATGACTACTTTACCCCCAAGCTGCAAATAGGCTGAAAGGATTTGTGGATTTTACTACTGAGAGGGAAAGTACTAGGTAAGCAGAGAATTTTTCTTCTTGAAGTCTGCAGTTCCCAGGTAGAATGCTAAAATAAGCCTTTCTTCATGACAATGTATGCAATGAGAAGAATAGAGCAGTTAGTGCACTCTAGAGCTTTGCTTTGTAGGAAGATTTGTGATTTGTTGTAGGTATGACTTTTTAAGTGTGGGAGAACCACCAACATCCAGATATTTGGTGTTAAAGAAGCAAAATCACTGAGTGTGGTGGTTATCTCTATGCGTGTGGGGGTTTTAATTCTAGATGTTTTGAAGTCTTCAGAAACATCTAGGCTCAGAATCTTTAATGTTGATCTTATTAGGAGTAGCTGTAGAAGAAAAAGTCTTCACAGGCACAGATGACAGGCTGAGAGACTTGGGGCTGTTCATTCTGAAGAGAAGACAGGGAGGACCTTATAGTGACCTTCCAGTCCCTGACAGGTACCTATCAGAAGTCTGGAGAAGACTTCTCAAGATCAGAGAACGGTAGGATGAGGAGTCATGGTTTTAAGCTGGAAAAGGGTAGATTTAGACTGGACATTAGGAAAAAGCTCTTTAATCTGAGGGTGGTGGATCTGTGGAACAAGCTGCTCAGAGCTGGTGGAGGCCCCGTTCCTAGAGACATTCAAGATCAGGCTGAATGAGGCTCTGAGCAATCTGTCTTAGTTAGAGATGTTCCTGCTATCTGTAGGGGTGTAGGACTAGCTGACCTGTGGAGGTCCCTTCCAACCCAGTACACTCTGTGGTTCTATGGTGTGCTCATTGCAGTTGATCCCAGAACAGATCAGAATGAATGGCATGCTCATTCTAATAATGGATTCTTGGGCGTGTTAGTCCAGTGACTGTTTCGACTTTTGTTCTAATGCATGCTAGGATTCCTCAAGTGTAGAACACACGTCTGGTAGCATCACACAGAATGAGAAATGCTCCTAAAATTGTATAGAACAGCACAGGGTGATTATCTTTAGCATAATAATGTCTGCTTAAAAAAGTTTTAGTATCACTAAAGTGATGGAGAGGCTTTTCTTGCAAAGACTGTTTGTTGATGGTCTGGCTGGGCTGCTCTTGAAAGCTCTCACTCTAACTTATCTGTATTTAGCATGACAAGTAGTATCTGCAGAGTTCGAGTAGGTACAGTCAGTATTAATCACAACTGTTTGCTAAAAGGCAAAACTGAAAATTAAGGAACTTGAAAGTTTATTTCCAGAACACTAACAATACAGTTGTGAATGTAGTGCTACTTGGCCTTTAAGTAAGAGATGTTAAAGCTTGGATGTTATGCAAGATAGAAATATTTAGAAGTACTATTTTTGAAATAAAGTAGCTCCCTTTTTTATTTAAGGCACTGAAAATGGATGTTGTGTGAGTGGAATGGAATATATTTTGAAAATGAAATCTTGCCTAGCCTCCCCAACCTGTTTCAGTGATCTTGCTAAGCAAATTGGAGAATGCTCAGTTTAAGCATTCAGGTAGCTCTGTCTCTTTAATGATGCCTTTCGAAGGTCATGGGGAGTTCAGTGTTCCTGTCTGGTTTCAGACTACGGTGGTTGCTGCATTGAGGGAGAGAGCAAGTAGGACTGATCTCAGTAACCTGAAAACTGAGCTTAGGGAGTACCTTGGCCATAAACTAGAGCTTTCCTCTGCTTTTAAAGTGAAAATGTATGTGACCTGTATTACTGGCCATCGTTTAGTCTTTCTTCCACTTAGTGGCTGATATGGTACTTGCGTGGTTTATTGCTTGTTGTAAGATGGTTAGAATAGATGTGCTTGGAGGCGCCTTCCAGCCCAATACATTCTATGATTCTATGTGTGGCTTTTTACAATGGCATTGCTAATTCAGTTTAACTGACTGTGCAAAGCTCTTCTGGCTTTCACTGTCTTTGCCACTTAAATCTAGGTTGAAAAAAATAATCAGCTTCACTTCTGTGCCTATTTAAAGTCAGTCTTCCAAGGAAGGAATTTTTTCCCCGTAATCTGCATCTACTTCTCCCAGCTGTGTAGGAAATTGAAGTATGAGGAGCACAATCGTTGCTTTCAGATTTTCTTAATGGAACTGTTCTTGTTAGAATGCTGCTTTGCTTGTCGAACTCCAGAATTGGGCTGCCTTGAACATTATACACTGAACTTGAAAGAATAATATTTGACTTAGCTGAAAGTTACTTGAAGTTGCTCTGCATGCAAAATTGAGGAGGGGGAATGCTAATGAAGATGACTTCTGGAAGACTGGCCTTGAATATTACTGGAGAGATGTAGGTACAATCAAAACTAAATCAAGTTACCTTGCTTTTACAACTGAGCTAGAACTGTAGGATTTCATCTGTGTGAAGGTAGTTTGCTTTGAAATGGATAAGTGCCCTCATTTAGCAAATTAATACTTCCTGTAATTTCTGAATTATGTAAGAATCGTGTAAGAATTGCTGGGATCCAGTAGCTGTTATTGCAAAAATCCCACCCTTCTCTTTTGTGTAAAATACATCATGTAATAGCCCCTCTCTTTAAATTCTATGAAGTTAATATTGCAAAAAGTCATTAGTGCTCTTACTTATCATTCATACTGTAAAACTGTGTGACTTGTTAAGGCCCTTTCATGCTAGCTTTGTCTCATTCATATGCTAACATTAAGCAGCAGTTGGAAGTGGAATGCATACTGGGTGCATATAGACCACAGACTCCATGGTTATATATTAACAGAACCTTGAGGAAGCATAATCCTTCCCTGTAAGACTAACATGGCTTTTGTTGTGCTGGAAACGTTGTTACACCAAAAATCCACATGGAGTTGGTTCTTCAGACATGAGGAAGGATATGGTGCTGGCAGATGTAGTAACTGTAAGTGAGGGAAATAAAGCAGACTGGGGGAAGAACTGAAGTGATAGTTAACTCTGTAAAAGCAGAAGCTCTTGCAGCCAACCAATATCATAAAATCATAGAATGTTTTGGGTTGAAAGAGACTCTGAAATCATCTAATCCAACCTTCCTGTTGTGGGCAGAAGCTTCTTTCAATAGCTTGAAGCTCCATTTACCCTAACTGCTTCCAGGGATGTGGCACCCCCAACTCATATGGGTGACCTGTTCCATCAACTTCCCACCCTCATCTTCAAAAAAATGTGTTTTCATACCCAACCTAGTCCTATGCTCTTTCAGTTTAATACTGTTGTCCCTTGTTCGGTCACTACAGGCTCTGATAAAAAGTCTCTTTCTTAAACCTGCTATTGCAACCCTTCAATAATGTGTTTTCAATAATATATTTAAAGGTTCCAGTAATATCCAGAGCCTTCTCTTTTCCAGGCTGACTCAGCTCTCTCAGCCTGTCCTTGTAGCAGAGGTGTTCCATCCCTCTGTCATTTTTGTGCCATCTACTCTGCACCTGCTCCAGTAGACCCATGTCTGTCTTATGCTGGGGGACCCCAGAGCTGGACAGAGAAGCTGAGTGCAGTCTCAAAAGAGAATCACTTTCCTTGACCAGCTGGCCATGCTGCTGGTGATGCAGTCCAGCATTTGATTGGTATAGGGGTTGTAGTATTGAGACTGGTCCTTACAGGCTCCTTCTGCAATCAGTCATACAGTCAGCGAAGAGGGGGTGTGTGTGTGTGTGTGTTGCAGGGAAAGAGGCTTCCTTTGGGGAGTGGTTTGTAACAGGATATACCCAAAGGTATATGCTTCAAATACTTACGGTCTGGTTAAGTGGCGTTTGAAGAACTGGCTAGTAACCCTGTCATTTCTTTGGCAAAAAAAATGCTGCTAAATGGCAGGTTCTCAATGAATTGTTGGTCTGTGGCTAGAAGCCTTGTGGGATGGGAGTAGTGTAGTAGGATTCTGTCAGATAAGTGGTGTATCCTGGAGCAGGGTCAGGCGTGTTACGGCTAACTTCATATGGCCAGTGTACTGTAGTATATTTAAACATGGCTGGTTTTAGGCATTTTCTGTGCCTTCAGTGGCCTTTTTATTTTTTAGAAGACCTGTGATAAGACAGAAAAAATTCCTGTTCCTTTTCAGCACAATGAGAAAAAGGAATTGCTTAAACACCCTCTTTCCTAGCCTAGGCAGACATAATCCAACCAACAACAATCTTCAGATGCTGGTCCAGTGAAGTGAAGCCCTTTGGAACTGTTGGAAATGGGCAGAACATTGACTTGCTGTGATGTTCCTGAATGCTGTGTCTTTGGGCTGTGTTCTGTAGTTACTGCTACTGCTGCATAAAATACATAATACCAGACACCATTCAGAATCTGTCATGTTCTCACCTCAGCCACCCTCACTGTGTAGGACCCTCCGTTGCTCTGCATAAATATGAGTTCAATGCCCCACCTTTCCCTTCCTTTTTGTTGCCTTGTGCCCAGTAGTTGCGCACACACGTACATAGTGTTTGAGGGGGGTGTGTGGTAGCTTTTGCAGTGAGAAGTTTTACAGTATTACTAATGTTGTACTATTACAACACTGAATGGTATTTGCAAGCTGTGAAATTGCCCCTTACAAGATTAGTCTTGGGAAATGTGCTTAGAATTACGGGGTTTTCTTTCTTCGTTCTTTTATTACCTCTTTAGAGTGTGGAGAACATTTTTCTTGTTCAATATAGATGATGTTTGCTGTTGGTTTGTGGTGGGGAAAGGAGTGAGGATTATTTGTGGTGCACAACAACCTGTGATGTTTTAGAAGCACAAAAGGCACCACAAATGTAGCTGCTGGTGAAGTAGTGTCTGTCTCCTGCTGTTGCCTTTGTGTTTTATGGGTTGAAGCAGGTAACCCCTTGTGGTTGGCTTTGTCTATTAGATGGAAATTAGGATTAGGGAAAAACTGAGGTCAAAGTGTGGCTTCCTTTAGTTCTTTTCAGAGACTTTGGAAAGACTCTTGATGCACAATGCACCCATAAAATTAAGGTTAGAGAGAAAAGGAATTTCATTTAGTACATAGCAAAAAATGTAGGATTTTTTTTCTTGCAAGTGACTAGATGTCAAGATACTTTAAAAACAGAAAAACATGAATGTAGGATGTTTTACAAACTTGTTGGTAAACTCTGCTCTGTCATGTTTCAGAGACTGGCGCTTCAATACATCAGCATCGATTTTATGTGATGCTCATGTATGTTGTAACTAACATTGTCCCATTTTAAGTTGCAGCACAGAGGTAAGGAGTTGCTTTTGGTAATAACTAGTTGAAATGTAGGAGTACCAAGAGTCAAAAATTTCCTGCAAATTTGTTACCTCTTTTCAGAATTTAAGCTTAATACTTGAATCTAATGGGGCACCTTTGCTTCGTAGGCTTAGTCTCTACTTTACATTATTGGTGAGAGGCTTAATTTTACCTCTTGGGGCCATTTTACATGGGGATTGGAATCAAGACCTTGGAACAAGTAGAAAGGATAAATAGGTGGAGGGTAGTGTCTTTGTTTTGTTCCATGGTGTTTATCCACCAGAAACCTGTCACTAGAGGTGAAAGCATAATCCCATGGGTGGCTGACCCCTGTATGAGGAGAACATAGCCTGGGACTGTGGTTAGCAGCAGTCGGTGTCAGAAATGCATGGAACGTGGTTGGGTACAAAGGCAGCTCTTGGGTAGGTATCTATAGAGGCACAGCTATACAGATGTCTTTGCACTTTTCTGGCAGTTGTACTGTTCCAAGTGTTCCAGGAGTTCTGTGTCGGATTAGTGCCCCGTGTTACTCATTTTACTAGATTGCTTTTAAGCAGGATCAGCTTCCTAAGCTGTTTCACCTTCCTGCCCCAGTTTAATGATACAGTGAATGTGGTTAAGATGGTGGTTCCTAAGTTTTTACTCTTGTAGGTAGTTTTGCTGACACAGGTTTCTGCCTAACCACAGCCAAAGTGGTGTGTGATGTAAGAAGAGAAATTAAGAGATTGCACCATTTTATTCATCAACACTTCAGTGTGATGGGGAAGGAGATAAATAGATGTGGGGTGATCTGTAAACACAGGATTGTGCTGCAGCTTGGTGCTGTGTGCCTTTTTTCTGTATTCTCTTGATAAAAGTGAATGATCAGCCTCTCCTAATAAGAGCTTGAAGTGCAAGAGCAACATTCAAAGAAGTTTGGAAAAAAAGCCCTGTAAACAAAAACGTAATGGCAGGCTGTGGGTGGCAGTGTAAGAGCAGACTCATGTTCCTCTCAGAGAAACGGTTCTCATGCCCGCCCTTCTGCCCCACTCCTGACTTGCTTTCTGTGAGGATATCATGTGCCATCCTGACTTGTGTTTGTGATGTTAGATTTTTTTTGTGTCTCTTCTGCGTCATCAGAATGATTGATTCCTTATTACTCACTTCTGTCAAATGAGTTTAAGTGACAGTAGCTGAGTTACTCTCTCACTTATCTTTTAATTGAATTTGTAATAGACTTCTGCTAAAATATCTGCAGCTATTGTGGTTATGTTTTAACTATTTCTGGAGGAGCACAGAACCAACCCCTTGTGTAAAACCTGCTTATTTTAAAAGCTGGGGAGCACCGCTGAGACTGTAGTAAAAGCTCCCATGATATTTCATTTGCTGTCTTCTAAAGGCCATAGAAAATAGGGGTTTGAGATCAGGATGTATTTTTCAGACACTATCCGAAGGCAGTCCATGAAGAATCTTCTTTCCTCTTTAATAACTCATTACATGAGTTGTGTTGCTTTACATTAGCAATGTTGTTTTCCGTGCTTAGCTGGCTGTCTTGGAGTAGCAGTATGAAGGTTTTTCCTTATTGTGTTCAGGTTATCAGCTGCTTTTTTCACTGGCTGTATCTGTTGATCATGTAATTCAGTTCGCTGAATTGTATTAAATTTTCACAACTGTTTCATTTTCGTGTGGTCTGAATACACTGAGGTTTTGCGTTTTACCAAAACACGTAAACAACATTTTGGGTTTCATGTTTCAAATCTAGTGGAATTCCTTTTAGCCTAGATTTTATTTAAAGGCTGGCACACTGTCCCCCTCCCTGCACAGCGGCACAGAATGTATTTTGTCATAAGAAACTGCGTATTTGCAGTCAGTGTATCTGATTATTATTTTTCCCTGGGACGCTGGAGGATTAGAACAGATTATAGTGTTGGGATAATGTCTCAGTCCTTGTGTTCCATTCAGTCATAAATAAACCAGCTGAAAAAAATCTGCATGTTGCTATGGTGATGCTGATAAAAGCCTGGGATGTGGAGGAAGTGAGCTGCTTAGGAGCCTAATGTCACTTAGAGTAATGAGTGTGCCACTGGTAGAACAGGGATGGCTTTACCTGTCGCTCTGCAACTTTGGCAGCCCACACCAGATTTGGAAAGCGAGTAAATACAAGTCACACTCATAGCTCTGTTCTCAGTACCTTCTAACTACTGCGATTTTTAACAAATGGAAATGTGTCTTATTTCTGTACTTTCTAGCTTTAATTTATTGGTGTATCACAGAGAAACAAGCAAAAGCTTCTAGTCCTTGCTGCCTTTCACAGGATGGTCTGACTGAATGAAAACAACAAAAATTATTTGACAGCAATTTTGTTTTAAATTGCATAACACACTTTTTATTGGAATTGTGGAATATAAAAAGTGAAATTGCATTAAAATAGATGTTTGGTTGTTTTTTTATTTTAGTCTTTATAACCTGGCATCACTGGAACTTAGAGAAAATTTGCTGACATATTTACCTGAGTAAGTGACATTTAATGTATTTGCTTATGTTAACATAAAATGTTCTATTCTTAAAATCTGCTAACATTAGAAACTATAAAAACATACAAACATATGAAGCTATAAAAGTTTTTCAGTGCAGATTGACAACATGAATGAGATAGAGATTGGTTTTGGCCAGACCTGGTTACATTTGTCTCTTCTAGCTAACCTTGGAGCCTGCAGTCTGTACCAATTGGTTTTACTCTATAAAAGTATTCTGCATAAATCATAACACCAAACCTTTCTTCTAAGTGCATCAGCAGTGGGAGTGGTGGTTTAGGTTGTTCACATGCTGAATTTTCATAACTCAGAGATTTCCACTTCATAACTTCATAAACTAGTTCTATTGATGGCTGAAGACTGACTCCAGCCACCAGGATTTTGGAGGAGAAAAGATCACTGTGTGTGGCAGAGCAATGGTGGTCTTCTGTAAGATTAATCAAGTCTATTTGGGGATCTTTTTTGGCTGTCTGGAAGAAGCCCCCCCTCTGCTAGTGAAGAAGTTGCCTGCCTTTGTTACCTGACTGCTTCTTGCAAGAGTTTTCGTGCCTCCTGTTCTTCTCATTTAGATGATATATAATCTAGTAGTAGGCTTAACCTTATTCTGATCAGACTCTCTTCCTTGATTGTTTTGGAGTCTCTTTATCCTGACAGTCCATCCAGTACCTTGTTTGTGGCTGTTTATAGCTGTGAACCACAAGGCACTTGAGATGTTAGCGGTCAGTCAATATGACTTGGTAGCTAGGTTTTCCAGGTGGTGTCAGAATGAAACCATCACAAATGTTGACAGATTTATTGCTTCTGGAAAATTCTGACAGTGTGTAATGTACCTGACGAGTCTTGCTGGCTTTCATGCTACTGTGGCTTTGAAGGTGAGCAAAAGCTCTGCAGCAGGCTGCTTTTGAAGTAGAAGGATGACCTTCTGTATCTGTTTTCAGAGAACTTCTAAGAACTTCTACATTCTTTTGGTCTTCTCTTTCGATCCCCAAGTCCAAACTCGAATAATTCAGAAATAGATAAATCAGATTGAGAGGATAAATTGTGGATTTACTGAGTCATGAGCCACACAGCTTCATGTGATCTGCTATGGAGATTTTTTTTTTCTAATTGCATAAATGTAAATTCCCCTGAAAATAAATGTAACCAACTATGCTGAACTATGGTGGTGGTGTCCACCCCTGTGGAGTGATGGTTAAAATAAAGAATAATTATTTGATTGCATACAAGAAGTTTGAAGTTTCAAGGGCATACAGTTACACGAAGAAGCCTATGCCCAGTAAAATATCTCTGTCTACAACACATAATTTGAAATGCAAGGTTCAGTGAAATGAGCTCATTGACATGCATGGGTTTTCTGTTGGCTTGGTCTGATGTGGTTTTGTTTTGACTTATCTCTCAGATCACTCGCCCAGCTGCAGCGACTAGAAGAACTTGATTTAGGAAACAATGAACTTTATCACTTGGTAAGGGAACATGCCATTGAAAGTGCACGTTGGTCTTGTTTTACACATCATTTAAATAGGTACTAGGGTGTCCAGAACTGAAGAAAGAAAAATGTACAGAAGAGGGGAAGTCTTTTTGTACTTACAGCTTCATTTTGGCAGCGATGACTGCCTAGTCTTGTTCAGTACAGTATTACTTTAACCAAAAAACTGCAGCAGATCTCTAAGAAAATGCGAACATCGCAGTCTTTTTCTATAGAAAGAAAAAGAAGTGGCAGGGCAGTTAATGTGTGTGATGGAGATCCCAAATATTTAATCACTCTTGCTACATTTTACCATGGTACCTCCAAATAGTGCTTGGAGTAAGGATTGCTTTGCTCAGACTGTGCTGGTTTTTCCTTGAAGCTCCTGTGTTTCTTTAACATGATTACTTTTTCTGTTCTAGCCAGAAACAATTGGTGCACTTTTCAATCTCAAAGACCTCTGGTTGGATGGTAACCAATTAGCCGAAATACCTCAGGTAAAGATGAGCTCTACTGATACCTTATTCAGGATGCTTTTAGAAGAAAACCTTTTAATTCATACCTGGAGGGAGGTGATGTAAAATCAAATGACTTTTCTCAGTTTGCATTGCCTGAGTTTGATTTTTGGATGTGTAAGGCTTTTCCTTTATTAAGTTTCTCTGCAAGGGATGGCACATGGTGTCATACATTCTCAGGCTTTTCCTTTAGAACATTTTGACCAAGGGCATTGTTTCCTAATAGACTTATACTTTTTTATAGGCTGGCACATCTGCTGTTTACATTTCTGCCCAGTGGTCAGAATCGCCAACTGGCTCAGCTGAACTCTACCTTTTTGTATCTGTGTTGCAATTTAGACAATTCTTGAGGATTAGTCTATTTTTGCAGTTATATTCTTCCACTGAAATATAGTGTTTGGGATAAATTCAGTAACAGAACCATTGTCTTAAGTAAAAGTTTTAATTTATACAAGTAAATCCCCCGTCTAACATCAGTCATTGGGATGAGAGACCTTAGCATGTAAAGCTTACAATGCTGTAAATTCCCTTTCCTGAAAACTGTGATAATGTGACTTAATTTCTTTTTTTCCTTTAGACGCTGGTCAAAACCCATTTTCTCGTATTCCTTATGAAGTTTGCTCTTTCTAGGTGTTACTTGCCATACTGATTTCATTGTCAACAGTGTTACTTGGACACAACTTGCAGTTCAGTGGGCTTTATTGGCTTGGTTGGTTTGGCCTAATTTTTAAGTGAATATAACTAACACTGATAATCATTCATATAAAGTGAAGTGATAATCAGTCATAAAATGCTTCAGCAGCTGGTTTTACTGGAACTGGATGTTACTGAGTGTTTTGTCTGATGTCTGAAGAGGATAAAGTGTGTGCATTTAGTGAAAGAGTCTCTTCGGAGGCAGGCTTTTCAAAAATGAAGAACTAATCTTGTGAATCAGGATCAAGGTTGTCACCGTGTGTGGATTCCAAGTATGTAAAAGCAAGTGACACTTCTGTTCCATCCGTTCTCCAAAAGATGATTTGGACAACTAAACTGAGAACTACTCTAGAATGTAGTAGGGGTGTCTGTGCACATGGGGAATGGGAGGAGGCTTGGACAGCCAATAGGGGCAAAGTCATTTCTATATTGGGCTTTTAAGCTAACTGGTGGATTACCACTGTAAAACATGAAGCAATCATGAATAATTGTAGATGATGACGGTGTAACCTGGCAGTTCAAATATGCTTGCTAGAGCAACACTCCCAATTCCTGTTTTTACTTTTGTTGCAGTTGGGAGATGTGAAGATATGAAATCCCTAGATGTCATAGCATGTTGCTGTATCAGCCAGGAGAAACTAATCCTAGTTTGCCTAGGGTTAATAGGGAAGGGCAAACTTTTAATTACGTGGAGGATGATAATCTGTAGTTCTGAAAACACAATTTTGCAGTCTTTACTTTGAGCAAAACTCCTGTTTTGCTGGTGCTTGTCTGGGTGTGCTCAGCACACCTCGTGTGACTGCTGCAGCCAGTCTGAGTAGTTAGAATAAGAAATCTGAACTCTTGGTTCGTTTCTCATATGCAAAGTGTCATTATTTACCCCTCTCAGCACTTGGAGGTCATACAGAGACTAGCCAATAGAGATGTCATACAGAGCATGGTTTACTTTCTGGAATTTCATTGCAGTGGTACATTTTTCAGATTGCTTTACTACGTGTTTGGGCATGACTTGAATTTTTCTGTCTTGTATCACAGGAAGTAGGAAACCTGAAAAACCTGCTTTGTCTGGATGTTTCTGAAAATAAATTGGAATGCCTTCCTGAAGAAATTAGTGGTCTGACTTCTCTAACAGACTTGCTTGTTTCTCAGAATTTACTTCAGGTCTTACCTGATGGCATTGGTAAGTATGAGGTGAATGCTATCACACAGAACCATTTAATCTGCCATAACATGCAAGTAGTTTGTTTTCAAGTCTTTTGAAGTCTCTTTGTGCAGAGATGAGCTTGTCTCAGCTTTTCTGTTGCTTAGGATGAAATACATATCTCTCTTAATTCCACGTTGTAATTGTCTGCGAAATGACTACCTGAGAATCCTTTTTTGTCCTTTGATGATACCTAACCAAAGAAAATAAAAGTTAATTTACCATCATTTGGAGCTGGTGAAGGTAAAATTCTAGCTTGCGACATGCTGTGGGTCACTTGATAGGACTGACTGAAAGGATCACTAGAGAAAAGGCATACTCTGTGATATTATCTTCACTTGGACAATGCAGTCCATACACTGAGCCTACTGGAAGGGTGTTCTGACTTCAGTCCATTACTCTACAGCCTAGAGGACTCAAGCTACAACCTTCCTGTGTCTGACACCTTAAAATAGGTTTAATAATTGACGAAGGTTACTGGTGCCTTTTTTAAGGGCAATATTTGTACTCCTGCAGAAGCTGTGATGAGGAGTCAGTGAGACACTGTTTGTCTACTACTCATGACCTGTTTTTCTGGAGAGTTTCATGTTGCAAGAGCAGCTTTCTGCTTGCTGGTCGGTGTCTAGCTATCTAAATAAAAGGGTAGGGAAGGGAAGCCTTGTAAATGTGGTTTAACGAGGGATGTGGAAGAGAACAGACAGACATTCCCCTTCCTTCTAATAGGCTGTGTGAGCCCATGAAAGGGTTAATATTAGTCCACAAGTTAAACCTGGGGGAGCAGGGTGACAGTGTGTCCTTCAGCAGTCCAGGATGTGTTGGGCAGAGAGTTGTAGCAGCCCTCTCTGATCTGGGCTGGTCAGTAGTGGTGCACATCAACACTGGTGCTGTATCATCTTAAAGACAACAGCCCATGAAGCCTGTGAGAGGGGAGCTTACCCAGAGCACAAGACTTGCTGCTTCTGTTCTTGAGAACTGTTATCTGGAGAATCTTTGCTGGGAAAGATAGACTAGACCAGGCCTACTTTGCATGTTTTGTTGCATTTCTGGGAGTGATTTTGTTATAAAGGCATCAAAAAATGTTATTTATTTGGCTGCAGTAGCTTACTTGTGTTTACAACATTGTGCAGGGCTACTGTATGTTCTTTTATAACACTGGAACTTAGTAAAACTGGGAACATCTAGTACTGCAGTTAAAGCGACCCTTGCTGGTCTCACTGCAAATGATCTACTAGGAGGAGCTCAGTTGATCACTGACTCCCTGCTGAATCTCTAGACCCCTCAAAGCAGGGCTCTTGTCAACACCAGTGAGTCAGATCAGCTGTGACCATGTCTCACTAAGTCTCTAAAGCCTCTAATGGAGATGGCTCCAGCATTCCAATTCGTGATCACCTGAAGAACCTGAAAGTGTTCAAGTCCCTGGGACCTGACGGGATACACCCACGGGTACTGAGAGAACTGGCAGATGAGGTGGCTAAACCCCTCTCTATTCTATTCCTAAAGTCATGGCAGTCTGGTGAAGTCCCCACTGACTAGAAAAGGGGAAACATAACTCTGATTTTCAAAAAGGGTAGGAAGGAGGAGCCAGGGAACTACAGGCCAGTCAGTCTCACCTCTGCCTGGTAAGATCATGGAGCAGATCATCCTCCTGCAGGCAGTACTGAGACAGGAGAATAGTGAAGAGGTGACTGGGTACCATCAGCATGGCTTCACCAAGGGCAAATCCTGCCTGACAAACCTGGTGGCCTTCTATGAACGGGTCACAACATTAATGGGTGAGGGGCGAGTGACTGATGTCATTTACCTGGACCTGAGCAAAGCCTCTGACACTGTCCCACAGCACATTCTGGGCTCCAGGCTGGTGGAACATGGGTTTGATGGGTGGACCGCTAGATGGGTAAAGAACTGGCTTGATGGCTGCACCCAGAGTGACTGTCAATGGGTCCATGTCCAAGTGGAGGCCAGTGACAAGTGGAGTCCCTCAGGGATCAGTCGGGGGACCAGTCTTGTTCAACATCTTTGTTGGTGACACAGACAGAGGCACTGAGTGCATCCTCAGCAAGTTTGCTGACGACACCAAGCTGTGTGGTGCAGCAGACACACCAGAGGGTAGGGATGGCATCCAGAGGGACCTGGACAGGCTGGAGAGGTGGGCACAAGCCAACCTCAGGGGGTTTAACAAGACTAAGTGTAAGGCCCTGCATCTGGGGCGAGGCAATACCAAGCACAGACACAGGCTGGGCAGTGACTGGC
>VZRI01005451.1:21613-69449 GCA_013397515.1 Upupa epops | reverse complement strand
GGGGCTGCCTGGGGGATTTGTGGAGTCTCCTTTTCTGGAGACATTTGAATCCCTCCTGGACCTGGTCAGGGTGTCCTGCTGTGGCAGGGGGATTGGACTGGATGATCTTTCAAGTTCCCTTCCAATCCCTGGTGATTCTATGATTCCCAGGCAGCCTGTGTCAGTGCTGCACCGTTCTCCAGTAGGGAAGCATTTGAAGTCATGCTAGGACCTCCACACCAGTTCATGGCTGTTTCTGTCTTGCCTGCCACTACAGAGTTTGGCTCTGTCCTTTCTGTAATTGCCCTTCAGGTAGTTGTGGGTTCTTCTTAGGTGCCTCCTTGGCTGCTTTTTTGTTAAGAGTCAACAAAGCCAGGCCTGGAAGATTCAGCTTGCGTGTACCTGGGGCATCTTGATAGCTGTGTGTGCAGACCCTCATCAGCATCTCTTGGATTTTAGAATCATGGGGAAAAGACAGGACATGAAACAGAATGATTCTACAGGTGTGGCCTCACTTATGCTAAGTAGAAGTGATGCAGAAACTTCCACAATCTACTGCCTGTAATTCTCTTCACATAGTCCAGCTGGTGTTTATTTCCAGTGGGAGTACACTGCTAAATTATACTCGCCTGATGCTCTCACCAGTTAGTGATGTCTTCTGAATTCTCTGTCGTGGCAGCTTTGTGGGTCAGCTGTGCTTTGCACTACAGATTGTTCTGATAAAAAGAAGCAGAATCATAGCATAGTTTGAGTGGGAAGTGACCTTTAAAGGTCCTCTAGTTTAACCCCCTGCAATGAAAAGAGACACCTTCAACCACACTCATTGTCAAAAATGTCTGTCTTGTTTCTGCTCTGAATTAGTTTTTTCCTTTCTGGGGACAAGACCTTCAAAGGAGTTTGATTTCTATTCTGAAACATGAACTTGGGTTTTGTATCTGGCTGAGTTTCCTGTAAGGACAAAGACACCTTGATCCTGTCACTTTAGTGCAAGCCTTTCGAACTATGGCTGAGTAGGTGTCTGTGACCTTCCAAACACTCATGAATAAACATTGTGTAATTGAGGAAAGCCAGTTAATTTTCTCCTGTTTGTAGGCCTTTGGGTAGAAGTGCCCTTGACATTTGCATGGGGTACCACTCAAACCGCAACTCTAATACAATTGAATCTGCTTTAACATTGAATGTGAACTCAGTGATGGTATAAACTTGCAGAAACAGTTTAGTGTGTTGAGGGTTTCAAAAAGTTTCGCAGCAGAATGACTGTCTGTAATTGAAGCAGGTACTGGAGGATACTAAGCTAAACAAACGTGACCTTTCTATCCAGGAAAGTTGAGGAGGCTCTCCATTTTGAAGGTTGATCAGAACAAACTTATTCAACTAACGGATTCAATTGGAGACTGTGAAGGCCTTACTGAGCTGGTTCTAACAGAAAACCAACTGCAGGTAAGCCTGGTCATGACAACTCAAATGGCAGCAGTAATAAGAACTGCTGTAAGTGCTGAATCACTTAACCGGTAATGCTACTCACCGTTACCACTGATGAGTAGTGAGTTTGCTTCAAATGCATTTTACTTCTGACTTGTTAAATGAATGCTGAAGATCAGGTTGTTCGTAGTAATGCTCCTTCTTTCCAAAGGCTTAAACAATTACATAATCACTCTTGAAACTTTCATGATCATTAAGCGGATTAGAGGAGCTGCATTGCAGGTATCAGTATATCATTTACTTCGTGTTTTTAATGCTGAATATGTGCTATGATGTGGTGTTGCCAGTGTTTGCTGTATGTTATCTGGAACAGGCTTGCTGGAATTTAGTAGAAGCCCTGAGTGCTGCAGAGCTGCTTTTGTATTCTTTCTTATTCTGCTGATCTACTCCAGACTGGCATTAGATATGATATGTGATTATTGATAAAAATAAAATCATAGAATGATCCAGGTTAGAAGAGACCCTTGAGATCATCAAATCCAACCATTAACCCTACTCCACCAAGTGTGCCACTAGACCATATCTGTATCTGTAAGCACTGCATCTAAATGATCTTTAAACACCTGCAGGGATGGTGACTCAACCCCCTCCCCCTGGGCAGTCCACTCCCTGACCACTCTGTCAGTGAAATTTTTATCATGTCTAGCTTAAACCTCCCCTGGTGCAGCTTGAAACCAGAAACTTTGACTTCCAACCATTTGGGGTTTCCCTCCATTATTTTGAAACTGCCTTCCCAGGCCACTGACACTTAGATTTTTATAAACATTTCTCCTCTCTGAGTGCTCTTAAGTTAGTTTGGTGCTCAGCTGAGATAGGGCTTTAAGCCTGTTGAAAAGATGCCTCTCCAGAGGTCAGTCTAACCTAATGTAGAATGTGGCCTCTCCACTAGCTTTTTAGACAGCTTGAAGTTAGATTACATGAACATTCTGCAGACACACTTCTGTAAACAGCTTTTGTGCATCTCTTGGTGCAGAAGTAGCTGATGGGTGAATTTGTACTGGAAACTGACATTCCTGGATGTTTGTTTGCCAAGATAAAACCTGAGTCGTCTTTGGAAGGCCTAGTAGTAATGAGGGTTAACAATACTCCAGTTTTGGGAAAGGATTGGTCAGTCATGTGGGTTTTAAAGGGAGGTAAGTTTTGTTCTGACTCTGACTTTACCTGTTTTGTTTGCATATTATTTTTTGTTGGCACAGTCATTGCCAAAGAGCATTGGGAAACTAAAGAAGTTGAACAATTTGAATGCTGACAGAAACAAATTAACATCTTTGCCTAAAGAGGTAAGTTTTGTGCAGTTAATTTCCACACATAGATCTGATTACACAAACTGAAAACTCTTGATTTCAAAGGCCTACAAGAACTAGCAGGCAGCTTTGATCCACTGGATATTCTTCCCAAACTGACCACAACCAGAAGCTGGATGCATAAATCTGAAGCAGATGGTTTGGTGGCTTGGAATTGAGAGGCATCTTTGCAGTTGACCGAGAAGGCTTGGTGTCTACTTAGCTTATGACTACCAATTCCCAGTGTGGGTGTTAGGTCCAGCACTATTTCAAGAATTGATAATTCTAGTAGAGTGAATGTATTTACACACAGATAGACCTCTTCTACATGTGGTAGAAAAACACTACTGGATTCTTTCTCACGCTGGTTTTGTGAAGGGAAGGTTTTCATATTGTGAAAACTTATTCAGGGACTGTTTTGATCTCAGGACTCCATTTGCCCTTAAACATGGGGATCTATGTGACCAAGATCAGTGATAGCTTGAATCGTACACCTGTGGTCACTAGGATGTACCTGTCGTTAAGTAAATACAGTATATGGTATGAAATGGGGGATTGGACCAGATGATCTTGCAAGGTCTTTTCTAATTCCTAACATTCTGTGAAATCGGACTGGATTTTCTGATGTGAAACTAAATACAACAAAGCTTAATTCAACTGTAAATTCGGGAGAGAGATTTGGGGAAGCAGCATCCTGTGATCAGAGCCACAGGACACTGAGTAAGTAGTTCTCTCTCTTAATTTTTGTATATGTTTCTAACACGTGGCCCTGAGGTTGTAGCTTTTATTCACTGCTTTCAGTCACTTGAGGAGCAATGGAGTGGTGTGTACTCAGCGGGCAGCTGATGCATGGGAGCTGAGAGGAGTATGAGCTCTGACCTGTAAGCACACATTACTGCTCAGGCCCACTCACAGAGCTTGGACAAGCTGAACAAGAGGTGTGAGGAGGAAGCAAAGCAGCCATGGGCTGGCAGTGAGCCACCAATCTGGAAACGTGAGAATCAGCAGGGACAGAGAATGCTGCTGTGGCACTGGCAGCATCAGTTACAATGACACAGGTCCAACCTGCCACAGGTTGCTCACCTCATCAGGACTTGACCATAGCTCTCATTTCTTCTTTTAGATTTGCTACTATATGTACATTTGGGGGGTAAGGAGACAGATGAAAGAGAAGGGTACTGCGGCTACTTCAGCAAAGTGTGTCTTCTCTGCAGAGGAGCCACTGGGTTTTCACTGAAAATGGCAGAGGATGGCTTGTATAAATACTAGCAGAGGCAAGACATCAAGGAAACACTGTTTCTGGGTTAGGATGTGATGGCAACTTTGATCTTGTGCTCATTCAGCAGAAAACTTTCCACAAATAAGTTAATACATTGTACAGGTGTCCTAACCTTTCTGCACTTGAGTATTTTGCCTAGTCCACCTTTAAGGAGAATTGCTTTGAGTGTTAGAATGTGTAAGGTTTTCCTGATACACCATTTCCACATTGGCCACTAGTAGCTTATGTAGTGTGAGAAGACATTCCTTAGTTGATGAGTTATTGAAGATAGTGCATGAAGGGGTGAGGAGTGTGGCTCTGAAGGAGCAGATGATGGGAGAGGGCTTGGCTCCAGAAGCAGGTAAAGCAGGGTGAATATGGAGTATATCTTCTGGGGTGGAATAACAGTTCAGGATGCTGTGCAGAAGAATAAAGGGATTAATGCTGAACAAGAAACAGAAGACTTGGAACCAGAAGTGGGTTTCAGAAATGGGTTTCAGAGATGGAGAGTATTACCTAGTTAGTGGAGGAGTTGTGGAAGTCCAAGGGTGAAGAATAAGAACATGTATGGATACACAGGAAAGAGAGAGAGAGAGAGTGGGGTGGGAGCATCTGCACAGCGGGTGGGATACAGTCTGTGTTTGGAGAAGGCAAGTGTTGAGAAAATGGAAGGTGGCATCTGGAATGAGGTGAGCTGGGAGTTGTAGAAAATCCAGGAAATAAACACTGGAGGGGATGGTTTCCAGGGGGCTTGGCAGAGAAATTGAGGAAATGGAGCTCATTGGCACCCACTTCTTTGAAACAGGTTTGTTTTTTTTCCTGTCAAGGTCTCTACACATGTGTATTGCCCTCATTAAAACAAACACCTGGGAAGCACATTTAACATAAGAATTTTCAGAATGTCATTAAGTACACTCTGGAGTTTTACAATTCTTTTAAAGGAAGTCAGTCCTTCTTCAAGTGGAGGGTTACATCCATCCTCCAGATGACTTTGAATTCCAAGCTGGTAATGCTAACCAGTTGGAAGCATAACCAACTGATTTGTCTCAAAACTCCATTCATTTGTGTATGTTCCAGAACCTACCAGCTAATGAGAATTTTTAGTTTCATTTTTTCAAGTTTCAGTTTTGATTTCTTATGCCTAGGCTGCCCCGTAAAACACTTTCTCTCAAACTCTAGATCACCTTCTAAAAATACCTAGTGCTGGTACCAAAACTAGACAGAAACCTACTGTTCTCAGCTTAATTTTTAGTGTTCCTTCCCTTATGTTGTGTTTTCTTTACCTAACAGTTTTCTTAACCAGTAACGTTTTGCTAAACTAAAGGTTAGGATGCTTCCAAGGATAGTATGGCAAAGATTGGTGTCCCAGGCCTTTGTACATCAAGCTGCATGAGTACTTGTCTTTCAGTTTCCCCGTTCGCCAAAGCAGAGACAAATGCAGAAGCAGAGTCTGCACTGCAAATACTCTTACTTGGTATCTTCCTTTCTTTTCCTTCTCTTATTTCTCTCATTCTTTCTCTGCCTTACAGAGTGTTAGAGCAGCTGTGCATTTGTGGTCTTTGTCCTTATAAGAAGTGGGTGTGGGACAGGCCTTTACTTGTTTCTGTTGGAGAGGGACATAGTCTGGTATTGTGGGTTTAGAAACAATGGAGCTCTGCTAGGAAAAAGAATACCTGTAACAAACAGCATATCTACTTGATAGTGTCCCTGCCCTTTCTTTCAAGAAGTATTCTTGTGGCAAAGAGAGCCTTAATAAATATGATGGCAGAAACTATGTGCCTGCTCTGATATAACCTGCTGTGGAGTAATGGTTGAGTTCTAGCCTTTCTGTGGTGGCGTGGGGTTCTTCTGTGGTTCATTTGGGGTTGCTGGGTTTTGTTTGATTTAGTTTTTGCTAGCAGTTTACTAGGACTGGGTGTCAGGTCAGCTTGTTAAACCATTGCACTGGCACATTGTTTCAATGGGCTTGTAAAACCAATGCCTACTTGTTATGATAAGAATTCTTGTCTTGGGAGCTTGTATACAAAGAGTCCTTCAAAGTCTCCTGCTTCAAAGGTTCTTCTGTCTGGTGCTGAACTATAAGTTAGAACAGATGAATGTCTGACCAAGATTTAAGTCACTGACAGATTTCATCTCAAGTATCTTACCGTATAGCTCGATCCCTCTCTCACTGAATTGAGTGGTGAAAGAAACTTCAGCAAGAACCAAGAATGTCTAAACCTGTTCACAGTTATAAATGCTTTTCCTCTTAAACTTGAAAGACCTGCATGGTGACTCTTTGGTATTGAAATCCCACCCTGGCACTGGAACCCTGCTGAAACTGATGTGTTGATTTTGTCATTTTTGCATAAGTAATCTCTTTGGAATGTTTTTCAGTGAGTGTGCTTTTGTTAATGACTTTCTATAACCGGCATAGATGGAAATACATTTGTGAGTATGTCTTTCCTGACTCTGAGGTGTATTGACAATTACTGCAGTAGGTAAAACTACAGGTGTTTAGGGGAGTTTTTTTGTCAGTAATTGCTTTTTCTTTTGCCTTTTGCTGTTATTTTGGTTTAAACAACTTTGGGCCACTTTGTTGTCTCTGATTTTGACTTCCACCAATGACCCTTCCCTCACTGGTGTAGAAGTGCATGTTTGTATGTCTCGGGGAAGATAGGCACTAAGAAAAATTGCAGGAAAACTTGGTTTGAGTCAGGGAGCAGAAGCTCTCTTGCTTTGCTCCTCCCATGCTGTTCACCACAGTTGAAATGAGTCTGTTGAAGATTTTCCTAGCCAATTAAAAGTAATAATAAGTGAATAATAGCTAATAATAATGTATCGGATAGTTACTAATGTATTCTGTGCTTGTATCTAAAGAGTTTATGTATTTATTTTTCTGGGGCCAAGGAAGAATCTGACTTGATTTGTTTTGAATCCAAACAAGATTTTGGTTCTAACACCCTGGAAGTGATTTTTTGCAACACAGCAGGAATTGTGTTTAAATTACCCACGCATATATCAGAGTTGTATAAACATGGTGGGAGTTCTTGATGCTGACAGCTGTACTAAGAGTTGAATAAAAGAGATGATCTGAACCAGGACCCTGGACTTTAGCTAGTCATATGTTAAAGAATTATCAGTGTAGTGTTTGTCATAATGTTGTGTATCTTTGGCACTGCTTATCCCTGTGTAAGACTGGTAAAAGGTAGTAGAATTCATTCACAGCTTCAGAGCAGTTAACAGACGCTGAGATCAAAAGATGTTATTCAGCTGCTGTAACTTGAAGGCCTTCTAAGTTTCCCACCAAAAATGTGGGTATGCACCATCCATCGCTGAAATTTGGTCTGTGGTAACAAATGATCGATAGCTGGGCTCAAGACAGGGAGCAAATAGTAGTTTTCATGAGGGATCTGAACAAGAAGAGAGGGAGGGAGCTACAAACTCTTATTTAGTTTACCACCAGAAATCTACAAAGGTGTTAAGAAAATAAAATGGCAAGCACCAGCTTGTCATGGAAGTACAGTGATCAAAAATAGGCAACTGATGCAGCAGTAAGAACAACAACCTGCAGCAGAGATGTCATCAGAGGAGCTGTATGATAGGACTTGTGATTCTAGAGCAGTGTTGAAGATGGACTGGCAATGGGTCTATGGATGTCAGAAAAGCAGGAGGCTGAAGTACTAAATCTTGGCCATGATCAGAGCATGGCCACCATACAGGACAGTTTTATCAGCCAAGCTGACATCCTTTCTATCTATGCCCACATCTTACTGCTTCTCTAGAACAGAAAAGCTTTTAGAAAGATGAATCGTGGACTGAGGAAAAAGAAAAACAACCCACTTCCATAGGGGTAGAGTTTTCTGTGGAAGCCAGAGGGCTGATACTGATGCTCATCCTCTGAATGCAGGTAAGTAGTTTGGTCCAGCCTTAGCAGTGATCTCAAAATTAGCACTTGATAGTAATAATCATTATCTGCCTGACTGATGGGTGGGTTTTGTGTCCTGGTTTTGTTTATCTAGGTTGGCTGTTCTTTGGAGGTAGCATAACGGTGATTAACCCTTCAATTAAAGTTGCTAGTTTGAAATACATTTGTGAGTATGACATAGACATGCACAACTCATTGGAGACCTTTACCTGATGTCTAGCTCTCTACAAAAGAACATGGAATTGTAGAATTTGAGATATTGTAAGGAGTCTCTGGAGATCATCTAGTCCAACCCTGCCAAAGCAGGGTCACCGAGTGAAAGTCACACAGGAACACATCCAGACAGGTTTTGAAAGTCTCCAGAGGAGGAGACTCCACAATGTCTTTGGGCATCCTGTTCCAGTGCTCTGTCACCCTCACAGTAAAGAAGTTTCTCCTCATGTTTGAGGTGGAACTTCCTATGTCGTAGCTTATACTCATTTCTTCTCGTCATATTACTAGGCACCATTGAAAGGAGACTGGCCCCTTCCTCTTGACACCCATTCCTCAGTAAGACCCATCAGTAAGACCCCTTTCAGCCTTCTCCAGAGTAAACAGCTCCAGTTCTCTCAGCCTTTCTTTGTAGGAGAGCAGTAGGAGAGATGTTCCACATATGCCTAGAACCAAGCACATGCTTGTCCCCATTAATTAAGTCTGTGCTTGAAATGAACCGTGTGCTTAATTGTTAAATCGGCTTGTGGTCTCAACCGTGTTCTTGGTGCCCTTGTGGTGGTTTGGCAATGCCTGTTGTTAACATGTGACCATGGGAAGCATGGCTCTTTGTCACTTAATGACACCCAGCCAAACCAACAATGTTCTGATACTGATTACTTCGTGATGGCCACAGCAGTGTTTTCCTGTCAGCATGCCAGTCAGTGTGTGCACTTTGCCTCAGTGGTACTGCTTTGTGTTCAGGTTTTCAAGTGTTAGACCACCTGTGTTTCTGTACTGCTGGATGGTACCATCTTTTGTTTTTTAAATGACAAAGATTTTAGGTTTTTTTAGCTGCCAGCTTGTATTTTTTGCTCTGTGGTATCTCACCTGATGCTGCTTGTTAGATGCTGCCTGTGTTTTCTGAAAACCCTTTCTTAGAAACAATTCGGTATGTCTGTCACTTCCCCCCACTACACTATTAAAAGAAGTCTTTACTACCCCCAAAGGAAGCCAAATCTTTGAACACTTGCCTGCTGAATAATAGGGCAAAGTATAAATAATCGAAAATAAAAAGCCATGAGAGTTCTAGCCTTCTTTGGCAGTAGAAGAATGCGTGTTCTGTCTCCATTTGTAGGCATGTTCTTGTCCAGTGTGGATAAAGAAAAATGAATTGAACATCTGTTGTATTTTCTTAATTGTTAGCCGCTTGGAAAATTATGGGTCAGGTAAATTGATAACCCTGTAAGTATTATTCAGCCCATGGTTCTGTTACCTTTCATTAAACTGTGTTAAATGCATGATGGCTCAGGCTGGCTGGTTCCACTGCTGCACTTTTCCATTGTCAGAAGTGTATGTTTTGATCTCATCAGGGCTGCATGGCTTGACTTTGTATGTTTGGCTAAGCTGTTCAGGTCTTCATGCTCCAAGACTGAATAATGCAAACCTCATTCATGGGAAAAGCCAACACTTGGTGTACAGTTAGGGCATCAGTTGCCAGCTCATCAACATTCACTACTGGTATCACTTGCTTTTCACAGCATCACGTTACGTACACCAATAGTCAGTGTGTGTGTGTATGTATTCTCTGTATTCTTTGAACGTGTCAAGGCACATTGTTTAAGAGCCTATACATGCTCTAAAGTAACCACCAGAATTACTGCGCTAAGAAACGTTTGCTTATGATTTTAATGCCGGCTTACAAGGGTTTTGATTCATGAGCTCAAATGGCCAACAAGGTTGCTTCATCTACAGTACACGCAGGGCAGGGAAGGCTGATACTCTGCAATATAACAGCATCTTAGAGTGAAGTGATTTAAGGGAAACTATCCCACATTTGGTTTTGTCAAAAGAATTTTGTGCTGTGAAAACCTTGTGAATCAGGAGTCTTGAGCAGCTGATTGCTACTTTCTCCTGTTATGATACAAAGACAGGTGAGTTGGGTATAAATGTTTTAGTTACTGTTTTGATTTTTAAGTTGCATTCTTCTAAAAATGACTTTTTTCCCCTTGGTAGATAGTGTATCATAACTCAATGTGATAAATCAAAAAAGCCTTTATGGCATTTGTTTGTAATCTCAAACTCGGGTTTGGACTGAGATGTGGATTTTGCAAAGGCAGAACTGATACTACAACACATAAACGGATTCAGGTCTAGATTTCTGGCCTCCTGACCAGGGTGTAGTGATTTGTTGGCTGTATCATGGCAGAACGTTCTTACGTGTATATGACTAGTCTGCTGAGTTTTGCACCAAGATCTTTCAGTAGGTTTGCTGTATGTAGTTAGACTCTACAGAGAGTTCTAGAATTGGCAAACAGCAGAGCTTTTTGAAGCCCCCTATGATAAGCAAACATCAAAGATAAGTTTCCTTTGTGAGTAGGAATGAACAGTTACTTGAAACAGCTTTCAAGTAGCTAAAATTCATAGTCTCAGCCTTTAAAGGGTAGTAATTATGATCTGGAACCCAAAAGGGGAATGTGAGGTTTTTTTTAATCGAGGGTGGAGTGTTTACTTTTCTGTCAACTTGTACCTTTGCAAAATATGGATATTTTAAGAGTAAAAAAGGCAACTCTTTGCTACCCAAAAATTAGCTTGGCTATGCGGATGCTTACAGTTGGATAAATTGGTAGAGACAGAGGATTTGTTTAAATTGACCAGTTCCTGTGGCAATCACCTTTAAATAAAACGCTTCTGATAGAATGGGACATCAAAGGTGTTACTCATAACATTTATGTTTTGTGAACTCTTCATTACTTTTCGCAGACTCAATAAACTTTGGAAGTTAATTGGTGTGTTTAGCATTTTACCTTGACTGAAGCCCCATTGTACTCACTTGTATAGAAACTTAACCTGAGGAAAGAAAGTGTGAACAGGTAAAACCAAGGGAGAAAGTGCTGCGAGCTAAAGCTGGTGCTCTTCTGTGAGGCATCCGTGTGGTTACTGACATCTTTGGTGGGCTCTAAAGGTACTTATTTGCAAAGATACACAATATTGGCAGGTAGAGCTGTTAAAGAAATTGCTCCATCAGTCTTGCTCCAGATCTGACACATTTGAAGCTAATACTTCCATTCTGTCCCTTAATTGTGTGGCAGGCATCATAATTGAATGCGCTGTGATGTATTACATGACCCATACTGCAAGCCTTTCTTCGTAGTGCTGTACTGCTACACACCCAGACTTTTTCTTTCTTTCTTTCTTTCTCTTTCTATCTTTCTTTTCTTTCTCTCTAATATAGATTGGGGGATGCTGCAGTCTCAATGTCTTTTCTGTACGTGACAACAGATTATCTCGAATTCCCTCTGAAATTTCACAAGCCACCGAACTTCATGTCCTGGATGTTGCTGGGAACAGGTAACAGATGTTTGTGTTGCTCCTCTTCTGGGTTGACTTAGTTCTTTGGAACCACACGAGATACCGTGTCCAAGAATGAAATAACAAAAACACCAATTATGACTTTTGATGTGGTGCTGTTGAAATTGTCAAAGCAGTCTTCTGCCGTTGGGTAGAGCTTCAGCTGAAGCCATCTTTCTTAATGTCAAGTAACATCAATATGTAGTGTCTTAGAGATACAGTACAAGGCGCAGATCAGGCTGCTTGGACCTTGTGGGCTTCTCAGGACTCTTAACTGACATGCTTCAGACATCAAAATGCAAGTGGGAGTAGATTGAAGCATAAACCAGCAAATTAGTTTTGTTACTTATTAGGAAGTTAAGTGGAAAGAATTAAAAAAACCCCAGACAAAACCAGAGGAAAAGCAAGTGACATGTCATGTCTGCAATATATTTGGGTTCATAGGCGCTTAGAGATTTCTGTTCTGGCAATTGTGTGTGCGTAAGAATCCCAAGCAGAAGCAGCTGACTGCTTTCCAGGGTGTTCTACCACAAGTGAAAAGATTCAGCACTGTTTTGTGTGTGGTTCACAGCTAACTAATTATGGTCTGAAGTTAAGCTGCAGATTCTTTTGTAAAGACTGGAGTAGTTGGAGTTGATGACTGCTGCAGTGCCTTCTATTGGAGGAATTAATCTCAACTCAGGGGTGTATACTGATGAGTCAAGTTCATAGCCATCTATTAAATCTCGTAGAGATTGTCCTGACTTTTTTGCTTTCCTTTTTTGAACTAGGCTGACGTATCTTCCCCTCTCACTGACTACCTTAAAGCTGAAGGCTTTGTGGTTGTCTGATAACCAGTCCCAACCTTTGCTGACGTTTCAGACTGACACAGACCCTGAAACAGGAGAAAAGATTTTAACGTGTGTATTACTTCCTCAAATGCCTTCTGAGCCTGGCTGCCAAGGTAAGTGCCTAGAGTGATATTTTCATGACATACAGAAACACTACTTCATTTGCTGTATGTTAATTCCATCAGGGTTTGTAGAACATGCACAAACTCTATTGGCAGAGTTGTGGTTGAATTTTCACTTTAAAGCTGCTATTTATTTTTGAACGTACTACTTTTTATTTTGTAAGACTCAAAAAACATGGCTGTGAATGTAACTAAAAATGCAAGGACACCAGCTACAAGAAATAAAGCGCTGACTTAATCATATTATTCTGGGGCAAGTCTGCAGTCTGTATTTGCTGCTGTCAAGATTTTATTTCCATTATATTTATTTATGTATATGTATACACACAGAGAGAAAATATCTATTTCCATAATACATGGTATTTATTTCCACATTGCTGGTATCAATATTTATTACTTTAATATATTACATATAGTGAAAATTGTTGGCTTTCCAGCTGCACTCATTGCCCAAAAATAAATTGCATCACTAGTAAGAAGTAGTAGCAATCTTTTTAGCAAGCTCATTTTCTTTTTCAAGCTAAGGTGCTGTCCAGTAACTTTATTGCATTCTTCAGGAAGTGTAGAATTGCAGTGTAAGTGGCTCTTGCTTTTTGTGCTAAAGCTTGCTTCTGGGTTTGGGACATAATTTTTCACTGTTGTGTGGATTCTGTTCCAGTAACTTCCGGATAGTTTTTGTCCTCAAACTTTTATAGCTATGTGTGATACTCCAGGCAATTCCTCTGAGCTAATATTTAAACTGGTGCCGTAAACACTGGAGAATCACTTATCCCATCCAATAATAGACTGAAAAGAAATCATGTGAATTTTTTTCTGATTACAAAGGGAGGCTGAGGAGAAAAGCTCAGTGTTGAGGTCTGTATTGTAGGTGCCCAGACTACCAAAGCAGGGCAAGTATAGAAATGGATGGGTTTTGTCTGCTTCTGTTTTTTAAGTACACAAATGGCATTGCAAATTAAGCCTTTTATATTTAGAGAACATTACGCTGGCTCAGGAAGAATAACTGAGGTAGAGTGATTGTCTCTAAAGGCCTTACTGCTAAAAATTTAATTTCTTGCTCTCCATATGAATATCATGGCTTCAGGGGTAGATTGCTTAGAAATAACAATGTTGGATATATGTGCCTGGCAATACTAAAAGGCTGAGGACAGTGAAACCATCAACCTGTGTTAGGGAATGCTAGTTAGGAAACTGGTTAAGCAGCCATGGTCCAGAAGAAAAGCCCAGATGATGGCAAATATATTGAACTGTATAATCAGTACTCTAAAACCCCCCACAAACCTGAAAGACTCCAGGTATATTTCTCATTTGTACTGAACCTACTTATTGTGTGTGTGCCTGATAACATGAAGTCCTGCTTTCCATTAGAATAATAGAACTAAACAATTTTAAGTCTCCTTAAGGGATTGGTTGGATACTGCAGTTACTAACAATATAGCACGTTGGTGTGTTGGGCTTGCTGTGACTCCTCAGTTGTGTTTTGGTGTTCTAACAGATAATCTACCACGATGTGGTGCCCTGGAGAGTCTAGTAAATGAAATGTCAGATGAGACATGGAATGAGCGGGCAGTGAATAGAGTCAGTGCAATTCGCTTCTTAGAAGATGAGAAAGATGAAGATGATAATGAAATGGTATGTTGCCCAAGCCTTTGGGTGCCTGCAGATGCTGTGTCTCTAATGCTAAACCATAAAAACTGTCCGAGCTCTCTTGCTGTAAATATTTCAGCTCTGACCACATGCTTTTTGGTGTATGCTTATAGCAGAAACTCTTCACGTGGGCTGCCAAAACTTCACTCAAAATGCCTTTTTTCATTCTGTTTTGTCTATAACTCTTATGTTCTGACGCAGGACAATCTCACTTTTGCTTTGCTTTCCTGTGGGATATTTTCTTTCCAGAAACAAGATGGGATCTTTTTCTGCAACTATGAAGCTTTACTGCCTGAAAATACAGCATCTAATTTAGGATTCCAGCACTCTGGCATGTGTTGCCATTAAGTTTGTCTCTCTAATATCTATTTCCAATTTCTCCCTTTCTTTATTTCCTCTTTTTTCTCCCTCCACTGTTTGCATTGAAACAACTGTAGTGTCCATAAATAGCAAGAATGTTGCTCATTAGTTTTCCACTTAAACAGAGGATGTGGGAACATCTGTCAGTGTACTTATCAGACCTCTGCATTCAGTTGGGCTCTGATGCCCTGAAAATCAGAACGCAACATGGTCTTTAGCTTTACTAAATTTCTTTTAACAATTAAAACTCTTTGTAAAGATTAAGACCCTTCCAGTCTCTGATGCTCTAAACAAACTTGGTGATGGTCATTGTTATAGCTCAGAGATATTTCAGGGAAGTCCCTGGACTGTAGTACACTTGAAACATGGTCTGCCTTCAAAAAAAAGGCCTCAAAAATTCATAGTGAGTAGGAAATGAGCATTTAAGATAGTTGCTTAATCCAGAGTAGACGAAACTAAATGTGTCTGACAAGCATGGTTTGTTGTCTGACTGGTAAGGGAGCTCAGAATGGTGCTGCTTCCCTGTGCCAATACAAGAACGTTCACATAAAAACAAGAGCTTTGTTTGATGGTAACTACTCGCAGTCATAGCATTACAGCTCCAGGAGAGGAGAAAGGGTAGATTTTCCAGTGGAGTCTTGACCAATTCACCCATTTGTGAGTGATTTGCTTCTGCTGTAATCACTGCAGTTTACACAGATACCACTGGAATGTAGCTGCATGCATTTGTGTATGATACTGATGCAACTATTCTGGGTGTCCTGTTGGTCACTAATATCAATGCTAACTGGGGCTTCTGTAAACTTTGTTTTCCTTGTAAAGATTTCAGCACAATGATGGCAGATGCTCCTGCATCTGAGAAATGCTTCCACACAAACATGTATTTGGCTGTTAGGAGGTCTTACGGGATTCCTTCAAAACCAGCTGAATGCCTGTTGTTTGAAATGTGATTTTTAAATAGCTTGAATGGTTTTGGGAGAAATAAAACAAAAAAATAGTCCCAACTATAGTTATGAATCTCCACATCGTAACTTGTAATAGTGCTTCGCTTGAGTGGCTTTCAGATTAGTATGTTGAGACAGGAAAAATTTGCTCCTGGACAGTTCTTTAACTGCTTTCACTGTCTTTGTAAACAAACAGCTACGAAAATAACATTCGACGTAGGGCATCGTAGTTTGAAATGAAATAACGGGGGGGTGGGGGTGGTGGGCAGCGGCGGGAGGAGGATGTCTGGTATGCTAATGCTAAAGCCTTGACGGTGTATGTTGCTTTCTAAAGAGAAGGCAGCAAACACCACTTATTGCCCTGTTTATTTTTAGAGAACACTTCTAAGGCGAGCTACTCCACACCCTGGAGAATTAAAGAACATGAAAAAGACAGTGGAGAATTTACGGAATGATATGAATGCTGCTAAAGGACTGGATTCAAACAAAAATGAGGTCAATAATGCCATTGACAGAGTGACCACTTCTGTGTAGAGTTCATCTCCAGGTTTTACCTCCTGTGTCTTCCCCTGCTGTTGAAACATTCCTATTGTCTTCTGGGGCCTCACTGAGCCCCTTTTTGTTCTTAACCAGAACCTAATTAATTGTCTCCGTATATGTGAAAAGTGCTGCCCAGTGGAAGAAAGTGCCTTATTTCATCCAGGCAGTGAACCATTCATTTCCAAATCGATATTTTAATTGTGATAGTGCTAGGCTTTTTAAAGTGTAATACACTACTGTATGCAGATTACAATATTTTTGTCTTAAACACAGGGGAAATAATGCTTTTCCTTTCCAGGATGCTGGGATATATTTTTCCCAGTGGCGGGATGTGCTGGTGAGAAATAGAGTTCTGTGTAAAAATTAATACTTTTTTATTTTTTTTTGGCAGCTCAGATGGTGTAAATTTTAAATTTTTGTATAGGACTTTCATAACAAAATGATGTATTTCATTTTTAAGAGAAAATTTATCTTAAGCGGTACATATTTTAGTATTTGTGGGAGAGAACAAGTTTCAGAGACAGCTGTGCTCGTTTGTTTGTACCACCCGTTGTGCCTTATTGTGTCTCGATGTCGTATTAGTCTTAAATATAGCGGTTATTGAGGAAAGCTTGTAGATCTAAACTTCAGCCTCCTGTTCTAGATAAGGTTTTTCTTTCCAAACCATGATTTGTTGGGATTTTTACAGCAGAGAAATTACATTTATATCAAGGGATTATAGGTCATGAAGCACAAATGTTATTTTTGTTGTAAACAGAATCAAGCTGAAAATGACCAAACTGCTCTTGTTTATGACATGATGCACTCACACTTTAACTTGTTTGTAATGCAACATTTTGTTTGGGATGCGGTGCTGCGTTGCGGTCACTAGAACGTTGTGTTTCCATCGGTTGGTTGGTTCTTGGTTTTGATTTCCCTAATGTGCCATCTGTAAAATAACTTGAAAAGCAGCACGATAGACTTTCAGAAGCACAGTATGAAACTGGTTTTATGTATTACACGAGAAAGCATGATGCTTTAAAGTGCTCTGGTTTTATATAAATATATAAAACCGTAATAAAAAAGAAATCTTTAAAGGCTTCGGGAGATTTACTGTATCACCAACGTAGTAATTAAAGTATGCATGAATTAATACTGGAATTTATCATCATTGTTACCGTGGTGCCCTTCCAGTGGTCCAGTGCTGATTTCAAAGTTGGTTATTAAATCTGTGTGCTTTGGTTTGTTTATAAAGGTAAGTATTAACTGGTTCAAATACCATAAATAACTTTGTAAAAGGCTGATAAAGATTGATTTTGATGTTTCTGGGCTTCTGGGTGTGCCGTGAACTGCAAAAAAGAACCAGCCCACTAACCATTACAGGCACTTGAGCAGTGTGAGTTCAGAGATTTGACACACTGGTGTGAGCTAATGCAGTTGAACCCACATTGCAACGAAATAAAGACTTGACCCGTTGTGCGTGACTAACCACATTCCTCCTCTGGTTGAACATTTCTTCCTGTAAGCACCAGCTGTATGAGGGTGTCTGGGAGAGGATGGAAAAGGAAGACATCAGGGAAGTTGTACTTAAAGTTATGATTTTTGATATTTACCTCTTTAATTTGAAGCTTTCACAACAGGCACTGCTTTCTTTTTGGTATTGGACCAGCATGTATTGCAAGCCATCTGCAGATACTCAAATTAACCTGGCAGAACACGTAAGCTTTATGGTTTCTTCTCATACCATAGATTTTGTGTGTAAGCTTCAAGATTCTCTGTGGTGAAGCTGCTGTGGGTTGATAGGTTAGTCCATGGGCAGCACAGCTGTGTGCTTCCCAAGGCAGACTTCTGCCACTTGTTAAGCTGCTATTAAAATAAAACCAGCAAGTAAATGAGGTTTTGGTGCAGTTACCTCCAACTTTGGGCAGAGTTTTGTTATTTGGAGTGTTTACTTAGACCGACACAAGAAAACTTTAACAGTGTAGGAAGCTCTGTACCCATAGACAAAATAAACCTTGGCCAACCCATTTGCAATGACAATAGGGTCCTAAAAACAGATGGACCAAGCTGCTCTATGATGGCAGCTTTTCGCTTGGAGGCTGTGGTTTGTTTTGTTTCCAGTGTCTCTCTAATGCTGTTTTATGAAGTTGTTCAGGCACACTTGTCCTCCCAAGGGTGTCAGTAATGTTCCAAAGGGATTTGACTGTATAGTTCAGTCTGAAAAAGCTGCTGGTGTTTGTTATGGTGTATGTTATGACGTGTGTCATTGAAAGCACGAGCCCTCCCTTCCCAGTTTCTGCTTGGTCCTTTTCTCTTGCTGATGCTTTGAGCCTGAGCACTGACTATAACTTGATAAATGTAACCTTTTGGGTTTTTTTCCCCAATTTAAACTCTTTCTGTTTTTTTCAGTTGCTTTAGAGGGGTGAATCTAATGCAAGGAAGCACTACAGAATTCACATGCTGCTTTTTTTAGCCTAACAGGTAACCAGGGAAAAACAGTGGTGGAGTGGATTTAGTATTAACCTGTAAGTTATTGCATGGGAGTTGTTCTTCAGACTCACACAGACTTACAAGAGTGGAGCGGGAGAAAATGCACTACTGCTGTGTGACTTTTGTAGTTATTGTAGTAACAGATTTTTCCATCTTCAGTGTGTTGCTGCAGGCTTCTTCTACAGATTCTGTATAATTAAAGCATGATTTTCTGGCTTATATGTCCTATTTTGAATAATTGGCATATTGTGAGAAAACCTGCACACTGCTGTGCTTTCCAGCAGATGACTTGTTTGTGTCCAGGACAAGCTGATCAACTTGCTTCTGGTCCAGTTTGTTGGGTGAAAAAAGTGGAAAATCAGATGCCTTGAGGACAGCTTTGTGAGCTGCTTGGCACAAGCCATCCTACCTCTTCTGGTGAATGTTGGAGGCACTGTTTTATAGCCTCCTGTATGGTTCTTGTGGTAACAGAACCTTTGACAAAGAGGAGCTCAGTGCATGTGGCTGGACTGTCCCTTGTGCTAACCTCAGGAGCAAGTGTTCATGACAGTCTGGTTTTGAATTTGTAACTTATTCAGGGTGGGCATCTTAATGCTGCTGTGTTGTTCATCTGTTAGCACTGAGATCTTGAGAAGGTTATCTTTATACAGGAGAAGCCTTCTTCCTATGAGTACAGGATCAGTCCATGGGAAGGACTCTGTGGCTCTTTAGTAAATGTTCCAGAGAATGCATTTAGCAAACCTCCATTGGCTTTAATACCAGAAAGTGGAGAACTTATTTCCAGTAACCTTTGATGCCTTTTGTTCATCTGTTGCTGGAGAATGTCATCTGGACCAAATTTCTGGATGTGAAGCGGGAGACGTGGTAATGGCCATACCCAAAGTGTTAGGAGCAGTCACTGTAGTAGACAGGTACTGACTGTGGTAGTTTTCCTGAGACTGTATGTATGCATGCAAAGGTTGCTCATACCACCAGCCCATCAGCAGCTTCAATTCCAGTCTGTAAGTACCTGCAGAATACTGCAGAGATGGGACTTCGCTCTCCAGTTAGCTTTCTGTTGCACTGAGCAGTGTTCCTGAGGCACACTCAAGCAATTTATTGAATTTATGGAAACACTTTGATTCTCTGTGATCTCTCCCAGTAGCCTGCCAGTTTTACCCTACTCCAGAGTAAATGGGCTGCACCAGACCATTCTGAAGTAGCTCACAGGAGATGTGATTTGTTTTCCCCTGTATTTCTGGAAGACTAAACAGGGCACTACATGATTATAAACATTGGTGAATTTCTCTGTAGTTTGCTGATGATATCATGGGCTTCCACTTAGCAACTTAAGATCAAAACAAACTCTAAAGTAACAAAAAGAGTGACTGCGGATGATTTTTTTTTTTCCAGTAAGAAGGAGTGAAAGCTGTGAGCCTGGAGAGCATTTGCACAGTGGTTTTTAGGGTAACCTGCAGCAATTGAAGGTGTGTGGTGGTTTTGTGTTCTGTTTTAATTGGTGTCTTCAGGAAATTAAAGAAGTCTTTATCTGGCTACTTAATACTTGGACATCTAAGTTTAAAATTAAGTCATGTATAGCTAGCAAACTTCAATAATCTGCTCAGGCGGCTTTTTCTCCTCCCCAGTGAAAGCATACTGAAGAATGCCTTTGTTTTGGCAACATTTCGTTCAGTTTTCATTCTTCCCTTATGCAAATCATACAAAGCTTTTTAGAGACAGTATTTCGCAGGGTCTCCAGCCTAGAGAAGAGAAGACAAGACTCCAGGGGGATCTTACATCTGCGTTCCCATACCTGAAGGGAATATACAGGAAGGCTGGAGAGGGACTTTTCCCAAGGGGATCTAGTGATAGGACAAAGGGAAATGGTTTGAAAGGGTTTTCGTGTCTTGGCGTTTTGTTTAGAGTGGTTTGTGGTTTGGATCCTTTTTCCCTTGGCAGAATGGTTTAGGTTGATATGGAGCCATCACACATGTTTATTTCCTGGAGGAAATTCAGAATAGACACCTTGTGCTTTATGAGAACACACTGTCCTCTTAACACATCAGGGTATGATACGGAGGAGCATCTATGTGCTGAAGAGGCCACCCCTGAGAAACATGTTGAAAAGAGGGAAACAGGCAGCCCTCCTTAAGTTTTGGTGACATGATGAAGGGAAATGATCTGTTAGCACTCAGTTAGGATTTGTTACTAATGAAGGGAGATGAAAAATGTTTTTCCATGAAACGGAACTGCTGAGCTGATGGTTGTTTTCCTTCCAACACAACATTTATAAAACACTGGGTCACACAGTCCAAATGCCCAAGAAGCTTTGAGTCCTAAATGCTGAATTCTCTCTTCCTTTGTTTTATTCCACGTATTTTAAAAGGTTGCAAATCCACGTGCCTTACACTTTGTTTGCTGTTAATGGCTTAAAACATCAACCTTTTTAAAATCCTTTTGTGTCTCAGCTTCCTTATGCATAAAACTTCCTACCACTATTTTCACCGCATGTTTCACCATGTCTCTCCAGGATTGAAGGTACTTCTTGATAAGGAGAAACCCAGTGTTTACAAAGTGCTGAAATACTTCGCAGAACTTGCCAGGCAGTTTCTGCATGTAGATATTCCAGCACTTTCTTAAAATCTATTAATTGTCTTTTTTTTTCTGTGTGTGATCTTCCTCTCAGGACTCTATTAAGTCACTTCCCAAGTCTCCTAAACTCTACAGTGGCCATAACTGGAGCTCCCAAGGCTCTCACCGGGCCTCTTTGAAAGGAAAGGAAGTATTTCATGGTGGTAATCTGTATAAATTCAGCTCTGCTAATGGAAAATGGAGGGAAGGAAGGATCAGCCCTGAGCAAGAAGCAGAGGAACTGGAGGATCTTGATGATGTAGGTAGTCTCCTTGAAGTCAGGAGGGATAGTGATGCAGTTCTTCAGGAAACTGCAGTCTGCTCCCTGTGTTACGGTGCGGAGCACTGCGGGTTGGGGGGAGGCTGTATTTATTTCCATGTCCTTGTTTGTGCACAGGGCATGGAATCACATTCAATGTTTCTTCCTTTGCTTGCAGTTAAACAGTCCCTCCAACCCCAAAAACTACCGTGAAATACATTTAAGATTAATAACCTTAGCCCATTTCTTGGGGCTTTTTATGTTGCTCCTATTGATATCCCCAGTTACTGACACCTCTCCATCTCCTTCAGGTAAGCAGGTTGTTAGCAGCACTTGGAGCTCTCTCTCCCAAGGAGTAGATGGTAGAAAAGTCAGGTTGCAGTGCTGTTCCACTGCACATTTAGCTTTCCATTAATGCTCTTCCAGGATGCTGATGTCTGGGAAGCCCTGGAATGCTGTATCTTTTGTAGCCTCTGCCTGTCAGGACATACAATGTCTGTCATCTGGGCAACAGCTTGGCTGTTCCTGCTCATAGCCTTGGGAAAAGGAGGTTATGTTTGTGCTGTAGCAGCCTTTCCCTTTCACTAGTCTTATCAGATGTTTGCTGAGAGAGGAACTGGGCCCTCCTCTGTCTTTGTCAGGACTTCTACTCCCTTCTTAGCCCCCAGCTGTTACTTGTGTACTCCCTCCTCTAGCCCTCACTCCCACCTCTTGCTCCCGGCCTTTCTTCCTGCCACCCATGGCACCTCTGCATCACTGGTGGCTCTGGATTAATCACCCTGGCACTGCTAGTAGGAAATCTCAGGAGAAGAAAGATAATGAATGTCTTCTGTGAGTTACACAAACTCCCTTTTAATCTGAAGTGAAGATAGTCATCCCTTTCTTCCTCTCCATGGGGTTGGTGATGCTTCTTTACACCCCAGGGGGAAAGAAATTGTGTGAAAGCTGTGATACTGATGGAACAATGAAGTGTCTGGTGGGGTTTCTGTGCAGCCACTGGTTTTTATTTCTGTTATTAAACTTGCAAAAGTAGAAGGACATTTATGGGGTTTAAAGGTGTTTGCCTTTGCTGCAGCACTCTACTGACATCGGAAGGTCTAAGAATGATGGCAATAGAAAGATTGAATTCAACCTTGCCCATCAAACTTAAGAAGCAAAAGTCAGCTAAATGTACGTGATGCATCTGCAAAACACAGACGAAACTTGGGCATTGTGGCTGAAATCCATCGAACCACTTTGCCAGCTGATAACTAATGGGAAAGCGTGCTTTGCAGTCCAGCTTGTCAGAAGCTGTAATTGTTTGATGGATGTATTTTAATCGTGTGCTTCACACTTCAGGCCTGTGTGGTTTAGCTAAGCATAGGGTGATGCCTGTTCTTCACAGTGTCTCAGAGCACGCCAGCCTAGAGCCAGGACTCAAAGCAGCCTCTGGGTTGCCTGACCATTGAGGCTTCGCTTCCACAGGACCCCTAAAACACTACAATTGCAGCTGTCCCCTTGTGGCTGTTTGCAGCTGGACAGAGTCAATCCAATTACTTCGTCTTCTCTTAAAAGGTGTAGGTGCAGGGAGTAGATCCTTGCCTTCCCTCCTGTAACTGTTCTTCCAGAAATAGAACATGAGCCTTGAGGAACTGAGGGCATGGTCTTATTTTCTGTGTGGAAAGCCCTTTCCTTTGCCTCTCATGTCGTTCCTTGCCCTGGGACAGTGAATTGGATGCTGCTGAGCTGCCAGAAGCTGCCAGAAATAGACTTCTTGTGCTCCATCCATTCACAGGGCACATAGTTGTGTTTTAAGTGCTTCTGTGTGCCAGGGGATGTAAAAAAGTGCCATGTGAATCTCAGTCCTGTTCCCACGATTTCCACTCCCGTGTGGAAGGAGCACCATACCCAAGAAAGAATAGGAAGATACCTGTGCTTTTGCTTTAAAGTTGCAGCATTGTCGTCAGTGACACAAGTCCCGTTTCCCACAGGTAGGGTGTGGACATCAGGTAGGTGTTCTCTTGGCTGTTGCCGTGTTTACCTTTTTTATCTTTAACCCCAGGAACCTATCTCCAAGTTTTCTGGCAGCCTTTTTGATACCAGTGATGGTGTGAGAGATCAAAGAAATGCTCCAACAGCTCTTCATAAAAAGTGCAAGTCAACAGTGAAAGGGAAGACTCTTGCAGGGTCTAACACCAAGGTGCAGCCCCCCGTCTCTGCAGAGGGCAGCTTCTCTCTCAAGAGCAGACGGATCCTGGAAGAACTGAATGCCGTGGATGTGCCACAGCCCCCACTGAAGGTACTGGAAGTGCTGCATGGGCTGGGCTCGCTGGTGTTGGGAGGGCTTTGCGTGTCCAAGGGGAAGTCCCAAGTGTCTGTGGGGAAGTCTGCTTCTTGTGAAAGGCAGGTTATAGAAGATGCAAAGAAGGGGAGACGTTGTATGTTAGATGTCATGAGGCTTGCCTTTCATGGACTGTAAACTGAGGTTAATCTGTGCTCTCACTGGCTTCTACAGAAAGAGTTTTCCATTAAAAAAATCTACAGCCAACCAAACTTTGTATCCACTCAGTGCTGTCTAGTATTTCATTTATCTAGCCTTGGTATTCTAAGCTCAAGCTGAGGGTGTGGGCAGGGGAGCACTTAGCTAAGTCATAGGTTAGAAGAGACCTTGAGGTCATCTAGCTTCAACCCCCTCGTTAGACCAGGTTGCTCAGAGCCCCATCCTGCCTGGCCTTGAATACTTTGATTCTCTCCATAGGTCTCATCTACTAAGCTTCCAAGTCTCCCGTTTATTTCCCCTGTTACACACACCCGTAACGATTCACGCCAGCTGGGCCTCCAGGCCCTCTCCCAACATAGGCACACAAGCCCCGTAGCAGTGGCCAGTGAGCCCAGTTCTATCCCCTTCCCTCTTTGAGCCTAGTCTTCACTTAGTCCACGATTTAGGAGCAGAGGCATGAGAGACCCTCCATCCCACGAAGAAGGATGGTAAGTTCAAGACGCATTCTGTCAGTGAGGGAAAGCTATGCTCTGAAATCAAAGGATAGATCCCAGCTTGGCATGCTTTGAGGTACAGGACAAGGAGCTGTGTTTTGTGGGTAGCTCAGTGCAGATCTGGTGGTTCGCTGATGGCTTTCTATGGGGCAGCAGATGGAGACTGCGCTGTGTCCCTGGGGCCGTGGGGTGCAGCACCAGTAAAAGCAGCACATGCTTACTGGACACCTGTATTGGGACCTATCCCTAAAGCGCTTCACGAGGTTCTAAAGTCTTGAGCAAGGGGGTGATGCTAAGACTAAGCAGTATTTGGCAAGGTAGTTTTAATTTAAATGAGAGGGTAAGAGGGTATTTTCATACCTTTTAGGAGTTAGGGTTTTCAGATGACTGTGGTGCATGGTCAGGAGGAACTACGTACACCTGTTAAATTTGGAATTGCAGCCGTGTTGAAATGTTCTTAATCATAAAAAATACCCTGAGTGATTCGAGCCTTAAATTGTTTGAGATACGAAGCAAATCAATGGCAATAAGAGCATTTGGATAACGTGGGGAGATGCAATTTGCTTTCAGATTCCACTCTGCTGTGGTAAGGTGTTCTTCAAATACAATGCCATTCAAAACGTTCATGGGATTGTTGTTTCAGCCCGTGGAAAATTATACCCATGCTATGCACCAAAGAAAAAAACCCCAAACCGACAGCTAGGGGGGAGAATTCTAACACTAGTTGTATTTGGAACTTGAAACTAGTTCCATTTGGCCTTTGTTGTGAATTCTGCATGTTGAAAAATTGTCTAAAACTGTATAAGTTACTGCTGACAGCAGCGGGGGAATAGAGCAGACAAATCATGCTGCTCTTTTAAAGGCTTCCTTGTGTTTTTACTTGTCAGTCAATGGTTAGAATACTGTCAGATCCTTTGACGGAGTTAAAACATGCAAACTGGCCTGTTTATGGGGAAAAAATTAACATAATAGTGCTCACATTCAGTTATCTGCTCTCAAAAGAGTTGAGAATAATCAAATCAGAGTGTAGATGAAGTTCCAAAACAAAGGTTTCTCATAAACTTAACCAACCCCCCCATCATTTTCACTCCTGTCTGCTGGCTTTGTCAGTAAATGAGTGGCTCTTGGGAAAGAATCATTTAGGTCAGCAGCCTTGTATGTGTATAAACAGCCTTACGTGGTTTTGGCACGACACTGAAACCTGGTCAAGTGCTGCATTCTAGCTGTTATTGAAGAGTAAAGACTAGTCTTGCATGTGTCAGTGTTGAAATGTAGCACCCGTTCTCTCTGGACTGAACCCTGTAGGGGCAAATTGCTGGGTTTTTTGGGGGGGAGGTAGATTTCCATTGCTTGTGTAATTAATAAGCCATGTTTTTGATTAATCGGGCCACTTACCCATTATAATTCTTTTCCAGATAACCATTACTGTGTGCAGTCAATTGGGGAGTCTTGGTATTAGCATTGCTGGTGGAAAGGGCTCATCTCCATATAAAGACGATGAGGTGCATTTCAATACTCAAAATTTCTCTAGTAATCGTTAGAAAGAAGCTGATGAACAGCTCTGTGAAGGAGTTGTGTTTTGTTTTCTTCTTGAGGTGCTGTCCTCCATGTAACATCACTGCCTTTGTAATAACGCTAGTAAGATTCAACATGGGTAACTTAGTTCCCAAAGCAGAAGCTGGGGAAGCTCCTGGAAGGATGATTTTTTTTGGAGAGAAAACCCCTTGTAAACCTGTCTGTTGAAACACTTTTGGGTAATCTCCACACTGTAACTCGGTTCACTCTCTTGGCAATTCACATGCCTTTCCTATCCCATTCCCTTATTCCCAGGAGAAACTTGATTTGACAGAAGTGTTTCTCACCTCTTCATTTTTATTTCTTGTATTTATCATTGAAATAAATCTTTATTTTCCAGTTTGTCCCCCATGGTACAGTGTAAACAATTAGTGACTTTTGTTCCTCAGCCATGGAGGGGTTTTTTTTCCTTGCTCGTATGTTCAGATTTAATGTTAGTAAAGCAGAAGAACAAGTGCTGAAAATTACCTTCCTGTCTGCTTTTATTTCTAAGAACAGTGGAATAAACCATTGTCACATCACAGCCTGTCTTTTGTATTCCTAGGGAGTGGTGACTGCACGGCTGCCAAAAGATGGTCTAGATGTGGCTGGGGTACAAGCAGGAGACAAAGTGACAGAGGTAGGTTGAATGATTGTTTATCAAAGTGGAATGCATTCCTTTGTTGTTGTCTTTACATATGATCACTCAGTTGACAAATGTGAGATCTAGATCTATGCTTACCTTAATTTTTAGATCCTTCCCCAACTACAGAGAATTGCAAAGAAAGTACAATGATGTTACATTGCTGTATTCTTCCTCACGATATTCTGCTTTTCAGTGTCTCCTGTTCAAAGTGCTTAACAAGATATTATTCACTTAAATGTCTGATTTGCAAAGGAAAATAATGTTCTTGGTAAGCAGTTACAAATGCTCGATCCAGGAAACTTTCTTAGGACATTGTATGAGGTTTACTAGCTGAGTCCAGTGCAGTAATAACTGCGGTGAAGAAATACAAACTAGATGAGCTAGTTTCTCCCAAGTAATTTTTTGCTGGGAGATAATAGCTCAGACTAATTCCTCTGATGGAGGTTTACAGTGCCACACGTCTCTCAGGCTGCTCCACCTCAAGCCTCACCTTTCCCAGCAGAAGCTGATCTCTAGCTTCAGAGGCTCCCACAAGCAGTGATGGTCACAGTTTCGTGATGCATTCTTGTGACCTACTCTTTGGTTTCCACCTGCTGAGTATAGTGTGAGGAGAGCATTAACAAAATTACTTTGAGGCAACACTGTCCATTAAGTTTTTTCTCTTAAAATGTCATTTCACAGTAATCACAGTAATGATGAGGCTGGAAAAGACTTTAAAGATCATCCAGTCCAACCTAAAACCAACCAAGTAATCCTAACATCTGACATCTAGATCATGATTTATACTTACACTTATTTACATTTATTTAAATTAAATTAATGAATATGCTTATTTATTATTCAATATACTCATTTATTATTAAATATACTTATTTAAATGAAAAATCTTTACTCCCTGTGGAATTAAGGTGGGATAGACAATCCTGTAAGCCTAACAAAATGCCAGGAATTATTGACAAGACTACTACCAGCCAAAGACAACCGAATGTTAAATTAATCTACTAATCTGTAAAGACAGGCTATAGATAACTAACAGGGGATTGCGTTCCACAAGCACACACGGAAGTTAGTTTAACAGTTTGTGCGAAATAAATTATGGATAAAATTCGGCATCGTTTTACCCTTTTCTGAAAGCACTGCCTGTGTGTGTGTGTTCTACTGTAACAGGTGTGAGAGAATTCAAGTACATGATTTTCACAGTTTGCACTGTTAGATCATTAGGAGAAATAAACATGCAAGATATTGCTGTAGCTTTACCAGAAACTGCGTAGAAGCTGAAGTCAGTGTCTCAGAATTCAGCTGCTCTGCTGAGGTTTCCCTGTGAGGCTGCAATTGTTGTTTGTGGGGAGCTGTTTGAATGTCCTGGCTATTAATGGCTGTTAATGGAATGAATACACAGAAGAGTGAGAAGAGTAGTAGCTATTCCCTACTGTCCTGTCCTGTCCTGCTGTTGTTACCCTGCAAATCGTTGTGACTTCTGCCTGCCGGAAGATGGCAGGATCATTCATCTATTTAAAGGGCACGGGGAAAAATCGCTGCTGCTTCTGCATGTGGGAGCTGCCGAGGAATGAAAGCGTTCAGATCGCTGTAGCAGCCCTGATGCTTTGGCCACTGGATTCATCTGCATACAAGTAACCGGCAGATTTCTGGTGAAGCTGTGTGTTGTAGCTGCTGCTGGAACTGATCGTCCCCACAGTGCAAAGATAAAACACGGGGAACAGCAGGAATTGCAGTTTTATTTGCTTTTGCTGTGCAGCGATGTGTAGGTTGGCAGTAGTGGGGCCAGGCACTTAGATACTAACCTGACAGGGTGGGAATCGTTCTTACCCAATAATCAGAATAAAAATGTGCTTTTCTGTGGCTTTGCTTTTAAAGGCATCCCTCGATCCAGAAAATGTCCTTGATGCTGCTCCTACTGAAGCTTCATCCAAGGGCAGCTGCTTCCCATCAGTAAACCACATCATAACAGTAAGTGAGATGGCCCCAGCGAGTAAAATATCACTTCTAGCTAAGCACTCTGTCGTCAATACCAGTAGAGATTGTAAAAACTGGCACGAGACTTGGAAATGGCCGTGGGAGAGGAGAACGGGTACCAAAGATCAGTGACCCCACCATGTGTTTGCTTGTCTGTCCCTGCAGCTGGGACATGGCTTCTGGAGGAGTTCAGCTCCTGGAAAAGCAGCAGTGTAGCAGACCAGAGCTTTTGAAACACTCTGCTTTTGGTGTCCTTTGAGGACTGTGTCCATTCTTTCCAGCTTAAATGTTTATTCTGTTCCTAGGATTCTTTCTCTAGCTAATGGAAGGAGTGGTGTCTTTAGGAGAGAGTCTTTATCTTTTGACATGAGGAGGATCTTGCATGACAAGCTAAGACTATGTGTCCATGTTTAGGTGACTTAATATCAGACAAGATTAGCCTCCCAAACACATTGCAGAAGGAAACATCTGTGCCTGTAGGGGCTGCTTTTAGAAATCTGATCCAATTTGTGAAACTTCTCCAAAGAATTCAGCTCTGTGAAGACCTACCCTGATCATGGTCGTCTGCCTGCACATCTGGCTTTACTAGACAATAAGATGTTGCTATTGCCAAAAAATATATGGTCTCAAGTTGCACCAGGGAGGTTTAGATAGATTGGACACCAGGAAAAATGTCTTCCCTGACAGAGCGGTCAGGTACTGTAACAGGCTGCCCAGGGAGGTGATGGAGTCACTGTCCCTGGAGGGGGTCAAAAAATGTGTAGATCTGGTGTTCGAAGACGTGGTTTAGTGGGTATAGTGGTATTGGGTTGATAGTTGGACTTGATGATCTTGGAGGTCTCTTTGAACCTTAATGATTCTAAGTGTCCTACCTATGTTAAGTCTGAAGTAACAAGAAGCGACAACTGCTGCTCCTGCAGCAAATGCCAGGGGAATATGTCAGTACTTTGTTTGATTCCTCTTCTTCCAGTTAGTTCTTATCCCTTTCCAGGAATACTACTCACAACCCACCTGAGGGCAGAAACCTGGCAGTTCATTTATTATAATCAAAGACCACATCCAATTCTTAGTAACCATTAGCATTTTTCAAAATAATGTGACTTGTTAATAGACCGAGAAATAAGCAAGCAGAGCCTGCAGATGTGGTTCCTTTGGGTTTCCCATCAGGATTGCTGTTTAAGAAGGGTTGAGCTGCAGCTTTTGTCTGTAAAATTAACTAAAAATTGTTTTCTCAGTTGCATAAAGAAATTTGCTTGGAGGCTTCTGGTCTCAAACAGGATCTTGTGAAACACTTCATTTTAACGGTTCGTTTATGCTTTTATCTTCCTGTTGAAAACACTTCCAACAAGTTTTTTTAATTGTGCTTTAGCAAACTGTTATTACCATTAACCTAGAGCAACATTCATCAGTCTTAGGAATTGTGGGCTTTTGAGGAGTATCCTGATGGCTCAGGAACTTTCCAGTATCACATTTGCTCTCACTCTGGATTTACTCTGGAGTAGTTCCTCTTGTTCCTCAGAAAGTGTCTTATGAGAAGCATTTTTACAGCCTGGCTTCTCAGGGAGGACATGCTCTGCATGGTCAGGTAAGTAGATGACAGTAGGACGTTAATGCAGAATCTTCTTTTGTTATGAAGAGACAAAGGCTTTTCCTTTGTATTTCTGACTGCATTTCAAGATAAGATGGGAGCATCTACATCAAGGGAGAGAAGGAATGAAGCATGGTTGCAAAGAAACCAAAGACTCCTATTTTCTTCCCACAGAAACTGAGTATGTGCTGGATGGCACCCATCTTCCCCCTCTCTTTAATGTCATCAGTGCTTCCTGCCCTCCAGCAGAGACTGTCTTAATCTGTTTATTGAATTTTAGCAAACACAGTTTGCTTATGCTGTCTGTGAGAGTATTGCTACTGGAGGGCCATAGCCCACTGGTCATCTCTTAACCATGGCTCATTTCATCTCTGACCCTGGTACTCTAACACTGCAAAGGGTGGTGCTGCTGACAGATTTAGGTTTCTTTGTTCTCCATGGGCCTGGCTCTAACTTACCCTGAAAGGCTCATTTGAATAATTAACTCATCCAACTGCACTCAGTCTCAAACCCTCTGTGCCATCGTTAAGATTTCATGGCCAGTTGTGTATTGGACAAGCAAGGAAAAGTTCTCACTGTCATTTTTTTTGCAAAGAGCAATAAGAATTTCCCTTGGTTGTCGTTACAATTGAGAGTAGGGTTGAAACGGGGAGGCCCCAGAACTTTAATTAGAATTGGATATGTTTTTACACACAAGATGTTACAGACATGTCTCAGTCGGTTTATACGGAATCGGTTTAGTTCACTTTCCTCTGTGTGCATTAGACTTCCTGACCTACACCCTGCCCTATTCTGTCACCCACTTACAGGGCTGTATGCATCACAAGGACCTCACATCCTTTGTAATAAATGGAAATACTAGATTAAGATAATTTAAGACAGTTTATATTAAATTCCCCCCACGTTATTTTCTTTGATGATAGGCTTTGCCCTGGGAATGACCTCAGTAGAGTTTCTGTCATGTAGTTCACCAGGTGTACAAGTGTCATCTAGGTCAAGTTTATTTCAGGTCAGATTTATCAATTAAAAGTGACTGCGTAAAGACAACTTGGAGTGTTGGATAAGTCTGAAAACCATCTTCCAGCTAAAAAAGCCAACCATTTTGGCTCTGTTGAAAATGCAGAGATACCAGTAGTTCCAAAATGTGGTAGGAAAAGGGAGAACTTTAGTTTATTTGAAGCTGTACCAGAAATCAAAGTGATACCCTGCTCCTGTCCCTGCAGGAAGTGAATAAGCATTTACTGTGTTCCCACAACACTCCTGGTTTTCAGCCTTTCTCCCGTGTTGTTTAGATGCAGATCATAAGAAACCCTACACGGACAAGAGTCATGTCAGATACCATGACTTCATTTCCAGTGGATAGTGAGAAGTGGACTCAGTCCATTGTCAAATGCAACCCTTTGCATCTAGCTAAAAGAATCTTCACTGTGTAGCAAGAGCATGGAATGTCTTCTTGTTCAGGTCTAAAGTACTGCTGGCATCGCCAGTGATGACAAGGGGTAAAATTAAGCATGAAATCGTGGCATTATTCATGAAGTTTATGCAAATGCTCTCAACTGAGTAGACTGTTTTCCAGTTCCCATTAGCTGAAGGCTACCAGCTTTAGCACCGGTGTTGGGGGACTTCAGCAGATAAATCACATTTCAGAAGTACGTACTGCTGAGGTAGTGGACTGGAACTAGGCGACCTTGCCTGATAGAGGCATTTTCCAGCTGGGGAATATTGTCTTTCGAAAGGGATCTGTTTGACCTACTTTCAAACTATGTCTGGCTTTCTTTCAGAAGGCCATTCCCAAATTGTTTTCCACTGCCCCTATTCTTTCAGACCTGAGCTTTTCATGTGCCATAGCACTCTGATTTGTTGCCTCTCCTCCCAGCAGCTGCCCTTGCTTTCAGCTGTGCTTTGCCCTGCCGCTTCTGGTTATGCTTTTTATGTGAAGCTCAGGATTTAGCCCTGAACTTTGCCTTCAGATCTTTCTTCTTCTGCTAAGATCAGATTATGAACCTCTGAGTGGGGAAATCAGGGCAAAGCAAAGGCTTAGAGAAACAATAACAGGCTTTGCTCCTTTGAGTTTCGTTTCCAAACCATAGACTGTTCCACATCCTTTCAGACAAACGTTTCTATCAGGCTGGGAAAGGAAAGCAGAAGTACCCAACTGACAGTTGAAACTTAGAGATGCATAGAATGGTTATGGTTGGAAGGGACCTTAAAGATCATCTAGTTCCAACCCCACTGGATGTTAACTTGTTGACAGGGCTTCTGATTTACTGAGCTTTAAAAGGCAGTTTATGCTGAAGCGTTACAGCTAGTGGGAGGTTTGTTCCCATCCTGTTCCACTATGACAGAACTTTTGTGGCCACCATGGCAGATGCAGATGTATTACCGGAGGTTCTTTGCATGGGTTTGGTTTAACTGCTTCTTGCAGTGGACTTGGTGTCTTCAGACAAACAAAGTCTGTGCTTCAGTTAAGATTTGCAACTTCCAGTGGAGGATGAGCATTCCATTAAATGAGAGTGTGTCTGAATTGGAGTCTGAATCGGACTCGGTGACTCTGAAGTCTTGTGTCAAAACAGTGTAAGAAAGATGCAAAAGAGGTAGCGAAAGCACTCCCTGTAGTGAACACGTTGGTTTTGGATGCAGGACGTGTCCTTTGTGAAGTTTACTTTTTGTGCACTGAAAATACAATTTCAGGGGGATAAAGGAAAACGGTAACCTGTTTCAAATGCTTCAGCGTTCGTTGCTGTGGAAGAGGTTCTTTGTGTTTGACGGTTCGGGATTGACTCGCTTCAAGTGTTACTGTAATAGAATGCAGGATGATGGAAAGTGAGTAGGAGGACTTCACGATTTCAACAGAAATATTTTAACCAAGTTCAGGCACTATTTGATAAAAACTAGTGGAGTAAAACAATGTGACAACTCGGAATCCTGGATAATCCGTTCTCCTACAGCAGGATCAAATTAATAGAATCATGGAACAGTTTTGGCTGGAAGAGACCTTCAAGATCATCACGTCCAACCTTTTCGTGGTCTATGCTCAACAATAAACCATGTCCTTCAACACAACATTTATCTTCCTCTTAAACACCTCCAGGGGTAGTACCTCAGTCACCTCCCTGGGCAGGGCAAGCTGCTCCAGTGCCTGACAATCCTCTTAGTGAAGACATTCTTCCTAACATCCAACCAGAAGGTGGAACTTCCAGACCTTCCCGCATGCCTTAGGCAAAGTGGCAGGGACAGCACTGGTGAGGGTTTGTATGGAGTTTCAGACACAGAGTGCTCAGGGAGGTGTGCAGAAAGCAGGAGAGGACCCAGCTGCAATTGAACTAGAATGCTTGGTTTGTTAGCGAAAGCAGGGTGTCTCTGAACCACCATGGCAGAGCCACAAGGTTCTGCCTGAAGGAGATACAGAGGGAGTGCAGCAGGTCAGAGCTGAGTCCACCTTCCTGTCAGGCACAAAAGTTTCCAACCTTTGCAGCACTTTGGGGCCAAGATGATGTTTGGCTTCTGCTGTAGAAAGTTTGTTAGTCATTTGGTGCTGCTTCCTCTGTCTGCAGCGGCATAGAAGACTAGAAGGACTTGCCCAGCACCGCTCATGTCATGGAAGTGGTTGATATAAACGTTAGACAAGTGTGAATCGGTGGGCAGGCAGTGTGCAATGGGAAACCTAACTGGGGGTGTTGGTGGCAGGGAGAGGATGTCTTCCAGAGGCTTCATCACAGCATAGGTGCTTGAGGTGTGCAACATGCAGGCTGTGGGTGTAGGAGAGCGTGTGTCATCTGGGAAATGATGTGAGGTTTGGGGAAAGCTGTGAAAGCCTAACTGCAGACAAATGTGTGAGAGTATTCATGCCAGAACTGAGCGGCCTGTGGGGTTTGTTCCTCTAGCAATGTTCTTACAAGCTCAGATTTGTGTTTCTTGCACATGTAGACACCTAATTAAAAGAAGAAAAAAAAGCAGGCGTTGGTTTTAGGTGATAATGAGAATTAACAGCATCTGAGAAAGAAACATCTCCAAAGGACCTGTGCCGAATCAGAACTGAGCACGAGTGCTGTGGGGTGAAGTGGAATAATGCACAAGAAATTAACGGTGTTAGCTTATTTTTTTTTAGGGTGACAGCTCACCAAGATCAAGTTCCTATCTTTATTTTTCATCAATTAAACTAACGTTGTGATTTTAAGAGCTGGTGCTATTACAGTGTTTAAGTGAAGGTGTGCAGGAATCAAGCTCGAGAAACAAATGTTTGACCAAAGCTTTTTTAGTCTGATTTCTTGCTGGTGTGGTTGCTGAGGATTGGTAACAAAGCTGACAGAGGATTTAATCCAGTGTGGAAAATTGTGAAGGGCTATTCTTCAAAAGGAGAAAGGACAACTGCTGACCCTTCATTCTTGCTAATACACGGAATGAATGCCTGGGGTTGGAAAAACCTGCATGCCGGGTTTTGAGGACAGAGTACTCAAAACAGAGTCTGTCTTTGAGCTGAAAACAGTCAGCTCAGTGAAATGGAAAGCCAGGTCCTGGGTATTTCTACACGTAACAGAGAGCAGAGATCTCTGTAATGGTCTTTGAGCTGACAGAATATGACCCAACATAACACCTGTGCATGTAGTTTATGTTTGCTGTAGCACAAAGCTGCCGGCTGTCACGAAGAACAAAACATGGGTGAGCAGAGCCAAGAGCAACATTCGGTGTGTGGAAATGAGCACTGTGCACGATAGAAGCCAGTCCTCCTTGTAGTTGTTTGGCCAGGCCTTAGGGTCTGTGTAGGTCATTTACAGCTTCCAGAAGTGCCGCCCCCTTCATTTAAACAAAAGGGAAAAATTCCACCTTGTATGTGAGAGTTGAATTCGTCAGAGATTATAACTACATCTATACCAGCTTTAAAAAAAGGGAGTTTGTCTGCTACGGGTGACTCAACGCCAGAGGGAAACCTGCATTGTGGTGTCTGTGTGTGGTATGCCTGTCTCTGAGCCAGAGGTTTGCTAGGGCCCCTGATAGTCCCGATAGCCCCAATTCTCCCAGTACTGGAGAATCTTACTGTTACCTCTGTTTTCATTGTATGTTTAAACTTTTTAAAAAATGAGTTGAAAGGAGGATAAATGTGCATGAAATTTGTGATACCCAGTTAATGGATATAAACTGTTACTGAGAGAGAATTTCTATTTCTATTAGTTATATAAATAAAAAAACCTGTCTTTTTTTCCCCTCAGTTACAGCATTGAATTACAATTTCTTGGCCAAAGCAAGGGTGTGAACCAAATCCATGCAAGCACACTTCTTCATGAAGCCGTTCACACACTGACGCTTGTCGTAACCTTCCCCTTCAGTGCGGTTTTACAGTAAAAAAAGCAAAAATAAGCTGTTGTTCAAAGAGCAGGAATGTCTGCTTTATTGCCATTTAATTAATTTGTTACTGCTTTCAGATGCATGACTTTAATGAATGATGCAGAGATGTGTGGTGTTCGTGTTTGTCTCTATTTTTAAATGATTTTTAATTTCTTCAGATTTTTTAATATGGAAGCTTTAAAAAAAAGGCTAAGGAGAGGGGGGGAAAAGGCAACACTTCTCGATTTCACTCCATCAGTGCTGGTTTTGGCATAGACCGGTTGGCCTGTCAAGAAGCCCAGTGCTGTTACATCTCACCTGCTGTTTTGGTCACTTGGTCCCCCTTTACCTTTCAAATATCCCCTGTAAACACTTCCCTGCTCTTGATCTGACTTTTTTCTCTGTAATCTTTTGTGTCTTGCTGAAGATACCTCGGATAATCCTCACCCGCCCTTCCACTTCTGATGAGGATACTGACCAGCTGCCCCCAGAGCCAGAGGAATTTGAGCCCGAGGAGCTTGACAGCACAGAAGGCCACGGCTATTCGGACTGTCTGAACAGTGCTTTTTATCCTCCCTAATAAAGTACTTCTCTGGAGAAGCCTCATGGGCTGTTTTCTTTCCTGCTGTTCAATTAGGTTTAATGTAGTGACTTGAACTGCTGTGCCTTAGTTCTGTAGGAAAAGGCGTTACGCAGAGGATGGATGTCATCTGGGGGGAGCAGGAACCATGCTTCTGTTTTTTAATGCCTTGAACATTTCTCCAGCCAGAACTTGTACACGAGGAGAACGTGTGGGGTCCGATGATGTGAATATCAGCACATGGTTCAATCGGTACTTGTAAAGCCATCCTAACAGCACCAAAATGAAGACAGCAGAGAACTTCTGTTCAGAATGTACTTGAACCATTTGGAAACACGCTGTAAACAGCTGTCTAGTTTGGAGTGTCTTTTAAATCTCATGTCTGTGTTTTGTCTGTGTAGCTTACCCTTTTGTCTGTCTTTGGGTACCTTTGAATCTTCCCTTTCAATGTTTTCTATGAGAATAAAATACTCTTTTCTGTCTTTTAAGTAGCGCTGGTTTATTTTCCCCATGGAGAAGTGTTGTTTGCACTCTAATTCTGTATAGTCTAGGGTAAGAAAGACTAGTTTCTCCACGTGTGTCAGTAATGCCAACATATATCAGATTTGAACAGATCAAAGTGCAGGAGGCATGTTATGCGCCTCAGAGTGAAGAGTAAAGCAATTCCTTACACTTTAGGAACTGAGACTCTTTAGTTTTGACCTGCATATAAGCAGAACACCTTACATTTGCTGGTATTCCATACCTGTATGTGTGCGTGTGTGTGTATCTCTCTCGATGTAGATAGATGTCTATTGTGTGTGCACAATAACACTTTGAAGAGTACATGTTCTTGTACCATAGTGTTCAGTCCATCAGCGTCTTCACTGGTGCATTCTGCAATGCTTAGGAAGAACTTGTCACCGATCCATACTGGAGGTGCCACAGAGCTGCCTTAACTCAGGGGTGGGTTTTTCCCCTGCTAGACTAGGATGCCATGACTTCTATGTGCAGTGGGGTGTTTTATGGGCTGTGTACAGTTTCTTTGCCTGTAAGTATAATCAGTGCAACTCGGTGATGTGAGGAAATCCTCATCTTTATTCACATTCTGAAAGACTTTTCAGGTGAGCACCCACCTATTTATGCTGGTACCTGGCTTTTCAGGAATTGGTAAGTTCACCTAACTCCTATTAATAAAGGGATGTTTTGCTTTTATAACATAGGTTTATGGTACCAGTCCCACGTGAATATTTCCCTTGGCTCTCAGCTGCATCCACTGTGGCTTTTTTATTTTAATTGAAGGTAATTTATCAGCGATGGGACTACTAAACTCATTTTTATTCATTTGCAAAATGAACATTACAATCTGCTACGGTTTTAATAATGAATACCGTATTCTGTGTGTGAACACTCCAATCTGAAGTAGCTCGATTGAAATAGCACTTAACAATATTTGCTTACTCTCTGCTTTTCCCCAAAAATAAACAGGATTCCTCTGCCGTGACTTAATGTTGGAACAATACATCACGCAAAACCACCACGCTCAGACGGCAGTCCAGCTGGTAAGGTATGGCTTGTTACTGTTTTATTAGATCGATCCTGACTGCACTGAAAGTTAACTCTTTCTGCTCTTCTGAACCATCCCTGGGCTGCAGAATAAATTGTGGTTGAGAGTTAGGGAGATGAAGGAATTCCGCTGAGAACAGTGTTTTCATGCTTGTTCCTCCTCATGCACAGCTGTGTGATTTGGATTGTTCAGCAGGTCTTGAACGCCAGAATGTTTGTTATTAAAATCATTTGCTCTGAAACACATGCTGTCAGCGTTCACTTTTAAACACTTGAATCTGTCCTTTTCTCAACGGGTTTAACCCGAGGCAAATTTCACCAGTGAATTTATTTCACGGGCTGAAACAGGAACAAAGCAAGGAGGATTCAAAAAACCACTTAAACTCAATTTTGGGAAAAACTCAAGACATTTAATTTGCCCCACATAAAAATCACACACGAACACATGCAGAGATGAATTGCGGGTGCTTACTCAACTGAACCAAGCTGCAGTCTACAACCTCTCAGTAAGAAAACTGGTGTTCAGGTTGTTTGCTCCCTGTGGAAATGCAGCATCCATGCAGTCCGTACTCACACCCCTCAGCATCAGCAGCTATTCCTATGGTTGTGTAGGAGGGAAGAAGTTTCTCCATTTCAGCACACAGCAGAATTTGGACAAAACCTTCCTTCTGCTCCCTTCTCTCTCATAAAATTTCATACTGCAGTCTAGACAAGCTTGCTTTGGGTATAAACTTGGGATAATACTCTCTGCAGAAAACAATGAGCGTGCACTGGCAAATGAACCCAAACAATGTGGTAAATGAGCATGCAGCTCTACAGATTACATCAACCAAAGTCTGCTACGTGTGTGCTCAGGCTTCGCCCCATCAAAAAAACACTGGGCAATGCCAGGTGACTGCATTTCACTTCTGCTCTGCAAAAAGGCAGAGCCTGGAGGCCAGGTGCTGGTGTCCTTATCAGCACAAAGTAATGTCTCTCTAGGTTTGGTGTTTGATAGGAGTGGGCAGATCAGTAGGTGGAGGAGTTGTGATGGGAGTTGGTCTGTTCTTGACAGCTCATATCCTGTGCTCCCGCTGCTTGCTCACCTGGGAGCTGATTATGGAGCAGGTGCTCATTTCTCAGGGGGAGCCGGCTTCTCTGTGTTCCCAGCTGCCACATCAGTGCAAAGGTAGGTAAGAAGTGTATTTTATTACTCACATCTCAGCACCACTGCATCCATTATTGTGGAGACAGGCAAGGCAAACAACATCACTGAATGGTGGTGGGGACTGGGGGGAGAGAGTTGTTTGTGATGAATCTATTGAAATAGATTTTAAGCTTAGAATAACGTAGTTTGCTGTGATATAGCAGTGATGGAGAGGTGAAACAACAGATCCCTAACAGAAAAGTCTCCTTTTTTTGCTGCTGTCTGTGTTCTTAGGGGACAACAAATGTACAGACCTTGCCAACACAAGGGTAGTCCACTTCAACACAATTGACTTAAAAGATCTGTGGACAGAAGAAAGTACTAACAGCCTTCATGAACTGTTGTGTCAGAGAAGGCTCAGAGTTCTCAATTTATTATAGTGTTGAAATAGCCTTCTTTTTTTTATCAAACATACTGGAACTTGCTCCTTTGGTTCATCAGGAAACCTTCCTCTCCCTGTCCATGATATGTAGGGCTCTGCTTCCTCACGTATGAAGCAGAGACTGGCAGTGCTTGTGATATTTCCCCTTTTCCATGCCTGCTACCTGCTCTGCGAGTGTTTGCAGAACCACAGGGCTGGCTGAGGGAGTGGCAGCAGCAGCTGCTGGGTGCCACGGCCAGAGCTTAGACCCCTCCTGAGGATCAGTTTCCCACCCCTGGCTCCTGGTCGCCTGGAAGGTAAGCCTGCTCCATATCAGTGCCATCATGCTCCTCATTTCTGCAAGGAACACACCAAGAAATAACAGTTAGAAGTGCAGCTGAGGTCCCAGCGTATTGAAGCATGTGCATGTGCCATTGGGTGGCTCTGCTGGAGTAACACGGGCATCCTTGCTGGTGTGGTGTCCTGAGGCTGCAGAAGGGTTGGCACCAGAAAAAACCTGGAAAACCTAACTTCTGGCTTCTGCCAGACTGGTAGTTAAAAGGTGTGAGAGAAGTTACTCAGTTTTGTACTTGTTTTTTCAACTTTTTTACTTGTGTGTGTGACAGAAATTCTCCTCAGAGCTCCACATCCCTGTACGTGTGAATTCTGTATTGGTCTCAGGTTTTTTCATTTATATTCGCTCCTGAAGTACGTGATTTCTAAGTATAGTACGATTGAGCACAGCAGAACTGAGAGTTCAGTGTTTGTGGTATGTCTGCTGCTGGGCAAATAGAAGCTACTAGGTTAAGGAAGAAGTAGTGCAGATGTATGACGTGTGGTACTGTAATTGTCAGGCAGCCCTGGGCTGAACATGAAAACGTGCAAAGTGATAGAATTGCAGTAGCCCCATGAGTGAAAACAGCTGAGAGTGCTACACAAACATCATGGTAGTCACTTGCTTCCTTCTCCAAGAACCGCAGGTCAAGCGAGCACAGAAAAATCTGTCTGCTGACATGATTTATTTACACAATGCTACTAATTTTGGACATTCAGCACTTGTCTCTTACCAAGAAAAACCCCAAACAACTCTTCCCCCATCAACTTAATCTCTTGGACCTGCTCTGAGTTAAAAAAAAACAGGTGTCAAGAGCCCAGTGGCTGGAATACAATGAGACAGTTGAAAATAGGACAGTCATTCAGGCAATGCCTGGAACACGTGTTTTACTTAGCACCTGTTCAGTAAGGTTTCCCATGCAAAATCAGCCAGGAAATACAGAGTTACTAGTGATGTTTTTGAAAGTCTTTGGGGTAGAATAACAGCTATTTCTATGTAGGAATAAGAAATACACCACAGTATTTAAATTGTTTAAAAAGAGATTGGTTAGGATCATAGGCTTTCTTCAGATTTAGGGTTGAAATGTAGTAGACATAAAGGTGCCATCCTCCTTTCTACACTGTCTCCAGTATCCTTGTAACATTCAGTGTTTCTTATGCTTCCCGATTTCAACATGATGGCATGGAATTTGGTGTTGTATTCTGTTGTGGCTTTACTCCCATTCACGGCTCCAGTGCTTCGGCTCCTCAGTCCGCACAGTCGGCAGCACACTGCCCCCAAAACACAAATTCCCATTAATGAGAAATAAGGTAGTCGGGTCTTTCCCTGTTCTAGAAAAGCTGTGTACACTCACCAGCATCTTCTGGTGGGATTGGCGTGAGGCATTCTGTAGTAGTCACTTCCTAGGGTCTTCCTGCAGTGGCTGCCTTTGACATTCACCTGGGCAAGTTGACACAGGAAAACAATCTAAGACCTTGGAAGTAGAGACTGTAAATGTGATTGACGATGGTGGGTGAGGATTCACAGTGGTTCATATGAATGCTAAGTTAACCGCTACAAACAGGCAGGTGAACAGGAGTGGAGGCTCTCTGGCTTCCGCACCACAGCAACGGTCACTGTTGTAAGCAGCAGTGCAATGCAGAGTGCAGCTTGGATCCCACTGAAGACCTCCCATTGAGAATGTGCAGTGGTGCAGGGGCGTTATGCAAGTTCCTCATCTCAGGGATCAGTTTCATCCTCACAGAAAATATTTTAAACAGTTTGCATTGCCACTGAAGAGCAGAAAAGAAGACAGCTTGCCCCCAGTATTACATGGCTTACAGTGATCCCATTTATCCTAGCATTTCCAGAAGATAAGCTGAGGTGTATTTTGACTCGTGTGGCACCAACCTCCTATTTATTCCCTCTGCTGTGGCAGCCCTTGTAGATCTGACTGGTTCTTTGTGTTTGCTTTGCCACATTCACTCTTCTGCTGGCTACCTGACCCTTTTGAAAACAAAGGTAAGAAAGAGGTACACTACAGAAGCTGTCACTGGGGTAACTTTGTTCCTGTTCTGAACCATTCTTCAGAACAAAAACACTAAGATTGTAGGATTTGGGGTGAAATCTTCATATGTAAATTGCACAGTGTTGTGTGATTCTGTGACAAATTCTTTGCCTTTCCTTCCTGTCAAAGGCTCTAAAGATTCTGTGAGTCCAGATATTCAAGAAACAAGGGAGGTAGAAGGACTGTGCCTGGTTTTGGCTGTCATTTCCACAGAGATAACTGAAAAATTATAGATGAAAAAGTGTTTAATGTGTCTCTGCCTGTCTGTCTCTATTTCAGAAGAGTCTACTTTAACCAGTGTTTTGAGAGAGGGGGGCTTGAGCTGACAGCTTTACAAAGGGATTTGTGTTTCCTAATGATCATATTCTTGTCAGTAACAGTTTCCATGAACTGTTGTGCTTGCCCTCCCCTCGTGTGGACAACACAAGTCCATTTGAGTGGCAGCTGCAGGGAGGAGGGTGTGTTATAAACCCTGGCAGTCACAGGGGAGTGCTGAGAGGTTCTCCTGGTGCTGCAGTTTCTAATATTGGCCTTCTGACTTTATCGTTGTGAACCAGAGCCGGGTCATTCTTCTACAGTCAACTAGCAGGCTCCACAACTGCTATCTGTGTGGTCATGAGCTCCACTTCGGATGCTTTAGATTGCTTGTATTTAGGGGTCTCAGAGCGCCTGCTGAAAGCTTCACAATTCCTTCTGCTTTTTGAAAGGCCAGAACGTCGTGTTCTGATGAACACAAGGCATCCTGCGTGAGCGTGCACTAGGATAGCTTGGCCCCAAAGATTGCCATGCTAAGGCACCCTTTACACCTATTTTTCTGTGTGTTTTTTTTGTCTCTGTGTAACATCATGTGGTGCCAGCTCATCAGAATTGTTGTTGTACTTGTTTAATTACTTTTGTGCACACAAGTTAGTGCTACCGAGACACCATCATTAACTTTTTCAGTATAAGCTTTTGGGGTTGAGGGAGTAAGGAGGGTACATATGGGGCTGGCAACCAAAATCCCTCCTGAACAATTTGCTGTGCTACCAAACCAACATTAATTGTTATTTGAGGCAGCTGCCTGCCCTCTCTCCACACTTCTATTTGTAGATTTTCAATAGCTATAAATGGAAACATGTGCTGACCAGAAATCGCCACGGTGCTGCCTGACACTTTGCTCCCCCAACACCAAAAGTACGGGGATATCGAATATGTAGTCAGGCTAAATCACTTCTATTCAGGATATTAGTGTGTTGCTTTTTTTCCCCTGGGAAATGGACTTAGAAAAACGGGAAAGCAAATTCTCAGGAAAAGAAGCTTTAGAGGAAAAGCAAACGGTAAGATACATGGAGGAAACGCTTGCTTTATTTCGGTTTCAGTTTAATAAGAAAGGCAAATAATCGGCTGTGTTTTGTAGAAATATTTCCTGGCTTCCTTTAGCCAGTGACCTTGAGGATTAGTCCTTATCTGAAGATTATCACCTATCTGCAGTTAATTATGCTGGTACCTTTCTGAGGACATTCCAGAAACCTGTGAATGCATTTTGTGTGCGGGGTGAAGTGCAAAGCCTGAAATCTAGTTCTACGTCAGTTTGTTACCATGGCCCAGACTGAGAGCTAAGAATCTGTGGTCGGAGTCTTTTTGAGGAGCTTCTTATTGTTTTCCATAACTTAAGGTCAGTAAATGGCAGAAGAAACTGATTGCCTGTGTCTGGAGAATGTTTAGACAAAACAGTTGGTATGGACAGACCAGATTATTAAGAAAAGTGAAAACAGTAGAAATGCAGCTTAGCACAGGCTTGAAATGCAGCTGAAATCTGCCTGGAAGTAACAAGCTTGATTTCTTGATACCATCAGAAGGGCAGATTATTCTTGGCTTTGCAAAGCTGTGAGGAAGGGTGCTCATCACTTCTGTTGAGAAGCAAGTTAGCACTGGATTTTCCTACTTTAAATACAGCGTTAGGTCATTGATTTGCTTTGCTTTTGTGGTGGGCCAGCTTTTTCTCATTTAATCACGGCATTTGCCTCTACTAGGCTCAAATACTCCAGATTGCCCGCATCCTGTTTTGATTTCCAGCAGTTGTCAGGGAACTTGAGTCTTCCATTAAAAAAAAAGTAAATCCTAGGATGTGTTATTATTACTTGAGTTGTTTAAAGAACTTGTGAGGAGAGTTGGCCACTTCATCACCCCAGTCATGCTGTCTGTAGCCCAGTCCCACCATGATGTCACCATAGCTGATCTCTTATCTCTTGGCTCTGTTGTCCAACCTGTACAGGGCCTTTCTGCATTTGAGCTGCTCCTGCACACAAAATGTTCCTCTCCTTATCCTCCCTGAAGAGCTTGTGCGTATCCATTGTGGCACCTCGTAGCTCTGTGATCTATATATTTTTATCTGCGTAAGATGAGTCTTGGTTTTGTTTATTGTTGGAAATATTTCTACCTATTCTCAAAAGAATACAGCCCAAACCCCACTGGATGAGGCTAGCTCTCACTTGATTGATTTTTTTAATTTTTTTATTCACTTCTGTTCAAGTTTTTATGTTTTTATATACGTAATTCTGAAAATACTCTGATTGCAGTGTGTCAGTTCCATAAAGATCAGTTGCTGCTCAAATTCTAACCTTCCTAGGGGACCACCTCACAGACAGTTCTGATGAGTGGTATTGCACCTTTGCATTCTCTGCTCACTGCAGATGGAATAATAACAGAAAATTCTCTAGCACTTCACAATATTGCACTTGATATTTGCAAAATCTATTGGTAAAGAAACCTTGTCTTTGAGCTTGGAGGAGAATGACTTGATAGCCAGAATCCTAAAGAGACTCTGGCTGAAGCTGCCTCTGGAAATGGATGACAATGGAAGGCCCATTTTCTGCTGGAAAAATGGAGTGACTCACTATAAAATGGATTGGACTAAGCAAATAGACTCAATTGGCCTTTTCAGAGCTTTGATTTTAGCATAGTTCAGAAGGACAGAGTAATTACAGGGTTTGCCTGTTAAAACGATGGCTTAGCTCCAAACTGCCTTCTCAAATCCTCTTCCATGAGTGCATACTGCCTCTGGTATTTGAAATGTTGTAGTTCTATTTCTCACTCGTCTGTTTCCTATTCTGTCTGTTCTCTTCATGTAAATACAGCATATGAAGGCTTACACTTGAGATCATGTGGGTGTGCTTAACAGGGAACACTCGCCCTTCGTACTTCACTTTGCGTTACGAGGGTTTGCATGCATTATAAGGGTTTCTTTCACTTTGCGACCCTATGTGGTGATAAAGAAAAGGACAGCCATGTGGAGGGAATGAATGAGATCAAATGAAGATATGGACTGGGAAGAATGCACACACTGCTTGAAGTGGCATTAGAGTTCGTGTTTGAATGAGGAGATGTTCTCTGTAACAAAGGCCCGTGGGTTCTCATTCAGAGAATTAGCACTGGTTTTTCACAACCCGTGTCTGGATAGAGTTCTCAGAGAGAGGCTGTTCGGTTCAAGCCGACCCAAATGAAAGAGTCTTGAATCTTTGTACACTGGTAGCAACAGAAAAGGTTCTCTTTGTGGGAAATAAAGTCTTCTCAGAGAAGAGGGCCCATTCCCTGCAGTTTGCCACTTAAGGGAGCCCAAACACAAAGTAGGGTGGTGGCTAGTACACTGATAAGTGGCTCTGCTTGCAGATTAAATTGTTATAGCTATGTGCAATCCAGGCAAGAAGCAAGTATAGGTCAGGAAAGGTTGTTTGAAGAGCAGAGGAAGAAAGGAGAACTGGGTGGAGGCTGGTGGGAGCAGGTATGGTGCCATAAATCAATCACCCCGCCACGAGGACCTCCTCCACTGGGTCACCTCCACTCTTGTGTTGGTGAGGGCTGTGTCAGAGAGGCAGAGACAGCAGCATAGCCTCTAGGCTCAGGCTTTCTCTTCTTTGCCAGGAGCAGGACTCCATAGCAGCTGCACTGTTTGGGGTGGGATGCTGGCTGAGCAGGGGTGGCTGTGGTACCAGTCAAAGACTGCAGTGAAAACTCTTAGCAGGAGCAAGTGTTTGTGTAGATACCTGGACAATAGGGTCATCACTGGCAGCAGTAGAAATCACAATAGCTGAGTAAAAGATGATAAGCACATCTGTCCCCAGCACTGGAGAGGAGCTCTTTCTATGCCTGTATGACACAGCAGTCCATGAGCCTCTCCTCTTTATTCCCACAGCAAATGCTCTTCCAGATTTGCTGCAGTAATTGGGAGAAGAGCCTGGAAAGGTTAAGATGGGAGGGACATGTTTGCTGCTCACAGGGAAGCAGCTTACATGGGAATATGTGAGAGGGGCAGCTCCTTAGGGTCATCGGGTACCTTGTGTCCATGCATAGCTCAGGGCCTGTGTGCCTGCACACGTCTAGCCAGGAGAGCAGTGTGTGATCACAGAACAGCACTACTGAGCTCAGCCATGCATCTGCTTTTGCTTTGGAGAAAGAGGGTGATCACTGTGGGTGAGGATGACAGGGATTCAGAGGAGGTGTGATACAGCAATAGAGTTCAGGGCACAATGTTTTGGAGCTTCAGCAGGCTATGCTTTGTGAGAAAACCAGTGGCATGAATAGAGAGCATCGACAGGTGCAAATCCTCATCCTCTTTGCCTGTTCTCCTTAACAGAAGACAGGCTGGTGACATGCTTCAGATGAGGGGTAAAATGAAGGCTTTTTGTTTGGATCATCTTTCTTAGCTGGTTTATTTTATACTTTGGATTTTTCTCTCTCCTGTAAGACTTTCTGTCTCTAAAAACACTACCCAAAATGAAACTCCTAAAAATACACTGCCTGCCTGGATCCATTCCTCAGTTTGATACTCAGTGCTGAAGTATGAGCATCAATGTTCATCTCTGCTGTAGCATTAGAAACTAAACACACGTAGAATCACAGAGTGTTAGGGGTTGGAAGGAATCTCTAGAGATCATCTAGTCCAATCCCCCTGCCCAAGCAGCATCACCTAGGGTCACAAAGGGCTGCATCCAGGTGAACTTTGAGAGTCTCCAGAGAAAGACCCCTCTGGAAGCAACGTCTCTGGGCAGCCTGTTCCAGTGTTCCATCAACCACATAGTAAAGAAGTTTCTCCTCAACTTGAGGTGGATCTTCCAATGTTCTAGCTTATACCCATTATTCCTTGTCCTATTATTGGGCACCACCAAAAGGAGACTGGCCCCTTTCTCTTGACACGCACCCCTTAGATATTTATAGACATTAATAAGATTCCCTCTCAGCCTTCTCTTCTTGCTCAAGTTCCTTAATCATTGTCATTGCTCTCTGCTGGACTCTCTCCAGCAGATCCCTGTCTCTTGAATTGGGGAGCCATGAACTGGACCTAGTGCTCCAGGTGTGGTCACACCAGGACAGAGAGGGAACAGAACATCCCTAGACCTGCTGTACACACTTTTCTTAAGGCACCCTAGGACACCAGTGGCCCTCTTGGCCACAAGGGCACGTTGCTGTCCCATGTTCCAGTATGATGGCCCCTAATAAGCACTGGTGCATGGTATTATTACTCTACACTTGTCCTTACTCAACTTTGTGAGGTTCTCCTTTGCCCAGCTCTTTAGCCTGTCCAGCTACACTTAGGTACTGACTAAGTCAGAGAATCTTTTATGTGTCTTTACATGGAAATGATCAATACTTATCCAAGAGGAAAACTTTACTTCTTGGTCTGGAGGTTGTTTGTGACCTTCTGTCATGCAGCTGACTTCAGCTGGGTAACTTGTTGCACTGAGACCATTTTGTGCTACCTTGTCCCAAATTTCTGCAGTCTCATCTAAGAGATTTGGTCATGGGAGAGACTTTAAAATATCCATGAGTGTTGGGGATCAGGTCTGAGACTGTCATAGTGACCACAGCAGGAAACTTAGAAGATCCCAGAATGGAGGCAGTTGCATCTCACTGTGCAGTGTAAAGACGGTTGAAACTAGAGTAGATACTAGAGTGGCAGTATTTCCTCTTGCCTGCAAGAAGCTGAGACATTCCTGCTTAGATATGTGCAGGCATGAGTTACGCCATGATCCCCAAAGAGAAAGGAATAAACTTGGAGACTGAAAGTAGCAGTGTATTTTTAGCACCACTTATGTGACATTAAACAGGACCACAGCAAGTGGGAAGTACTGATCCCTGCTCTGCCCCCCTTTCTAGTCCTGTCACTTAGCTTTCACCTTACTCACCAAAACAACAAAACCCTGAAAAAACAAACAGGAAAAACCCCTCCCAAATGAAAACTAACCAGAGGGCTTACTGACAGGTGGTCTCCTTCCATGCTCTGGGCACCAGTCAAAATGGATGAAGCAATCTGGATGGGCATAAATCCATGGATCCTGATGGGATGCACCCGTGCATGCTAAGGGAGGTGGCAGAAATCATTGCTGGTCCACTCTCCATCATCCTTAGTAAGTTGTGGGAAACAGGAGAGGTGCCTGGGGACTGGAGGATAGTAAATGTCGTTCCAGTCTTCAAAAAGTGCAACGAGAAGGACCTAGCTAACTACAGACTAGTAAGCCTC
>VZRI01005451.1:0-20381 GCA_013397515.1 Upupa epops | reverse complement strand
GATGATTTTTCGAGGTCTCTTCTGATCCATAATGATAGAATCATTAGATCTATAAAAGTTGACTTGTTTAAGCAAATTGTTTCAATTGGTTTCTTTTTTGGTTTTTCCTGTTCTGCTAGACATTAAAAAGTTACCTTTCCTATTCCTTTAGGGTCAAGGTTTAGCAATGGACTTGGTAAAGTTAGGGTGATGATTTGACTCGATGATCTTAAAGTTCTTTTCCAACCTAAGTGATTCTATGACCAAAGTGGACATGCTTACAGAAATCGAGAAAAAGTCACCTTGGTAAATTATTCCTGTAATGAAGACAACCTTCAAGTCATCCCCGCTTTATAAGGAGCAGAATTCAGGGCTGAGGTGCTGTATAATTGCTGACCTTACCAATGACCTGTGGTGACACAGTGTTGCCTCTTGTGATGAATGGCTTGAGGCTTTCAGGGTCTCAAGATTCTAAGAATCTCTGTCTGAAAAAAGACACTTTAAAGTTTGTAAATTAGGATTATCTGAGAGAAGTTGTTTTTCTTTTAGTTTTCTTTGTAAGTGCTATGGAATAAATGTAAGTTACAGGGTTATGGGATATTTTTTCTGCTCAAATAGTGGTCGTGCTTAGGACTCACCCCCACCAATTACATCAGGATGTGATGTGATCCCTCCCACAGTAAGAAAAAGCAATTACCTTCAATGTTGTTATAAATAAAATACAGTAAAATAAACCCTAGCATTTAGTTCTTTTATTTCCAATCAAACAATTCTGCCCTTGTCAGAACTCTTGTTTCCTGACTTATGCATAAAATTAAGGGAAATGGTTGAAATGCCCAGGGAAAGCATCATTTGTCTAAGACATTGTACATTATAATATTTCACTTAATGGTGCTGACTTCTGTGTTTATTAGTAATTCTCATACAGAGTTTTAGATGCTCCTTCCCCAGTGATGCAGGGTGTTCTAGATTAGGAAAAAAAGGTTTTGGTATCACCTTTCTTTTTCTTTTGTTGCCAAAATAGTATCTGTTCTGTTTTAGACTGAGGGAGGCAGAAAGACCCCTCCCCCAGATAAGGTTCTCAGCTGCTCAGAGAGGCTGAAGCCATTAACAGTTAATGGCCCATGAGTGGACAAAAGACAGCAGCTCTGGGCAGGAGCCATGGAGCACCTGTAGCTGAGAGCAAGGTTTCAAAGGGAGATTTGTGACTGGTTTAGATGGAGGGTGTGTGGGCCGTTCCTGTTTACCCTGCACCTCAGATAAAAGATTGCTAGGTCACTCTTTCCCTTCCTTTTTCCTCTCCTGGAGCCCTCTGCGGGAGCCGGGTGGCCCTGTCTGGGCCCTGGCCCATTCCACTTGCCAGGGCTGGCATGCCACAAGCACGCCTGGAGCCAGGCTCCAGTGGAGGCAGGACATGATGGCAGCGTGTCCTGTCTGCTGCTGGCCAGTTCCAGCGCAGTGCTGTGCCAGAGCCAGTGCAGCTCTGGAATTGCTGTGCCAGCAGAAAACCTTTCTCCTGCTTGATTGGTGAAACGGGTGGGCACAGTGAGAGACCATCAGTGCAGATTCCTTGCCCATTCCACTTGATTATTATTATTATAATCAGAGTGACGCTGATTCTTGCAAGCCTGAAGATGCCAGATTGGTGATCTAACCCTAAAGAAGAAAAGCCCCAAAAGCCCTAAACCCTGAAGAAGGGGGGAGTTCTCTGCTGGTTTGCTGTCACAGCCACCATTGTGTTCTCACCATGTAGCCAGCCGCAGGGCCACCACCAATCTGATTTAGGAAACAGCAGGAAGAGAATGTTATCACAACTTGCTCCTGAGAAGGAGGTTGGGATGCCTGAAGTAGCAGGGAAATGAAGCCCAGAAGGGCGTTTGCTGTTTCAGCTTGTCAGAATTGTCGGGCTCTCAGGAGGAGAGCCAAAGAGAGCAAGAACAAGCTTGTCTTTTTTATTGGGCTGTGGGAATGGGAATAAAGAAAGGCCCCTGCACCTCTTTAACACCTATCACAACACCCTCGAAGTCATCCCCACCTCCAAGTTAAACTTGTTCTCCAAACCCAAACACTTTTCTGTCAGATGTGGGTGTCTCCAGCCCCATCTTCTGTTTCCCCAGTGCCCCCTTCACTCCTGAATGGGCCTGGCTTCTATGAGCTGCAGAGAAGCTGCGTGAGGTTGGGGGTTTTCCACCTCCCCCACGGTCTAAACAGAACACAGACCCAACCTGAAGTCAAAAGACATTTGGAGAATGCTTTCCCCATTTCTTATTCTCAGAATGTGTGTGATGGCACTGTGACAGAGTTTCTGATTTTGTTTGTGTCACTTGCTTGGGTCTTTGCTTCTTCCTCTTCTTGGATACAGGTTTAATAAACTCTTTTTTTTTCCCCAAGCTGTTTTCTCTTGCCTGATAGATTCTATCCGAGACCCCCTGAGGCCTGTCTGCCTTTCCCTTTGGAATATCTGAACCCAGGACAAAGCTTAAATATATCGGTTGTCTTCTTTCAGACTTCTTTAAGCAAGAAAAACTTGTCCCAAGAGTGGAATTGTCTTTGAAATAACAGTTTTTGCATAAAATGTAAATAGTTACAAATAGTTATTTTGCAGAGCTACCTCAGGGGAGCAGTGAATCAGTTTGATAGTTTTGCTTATCTTGCCGTGTAAGTGCAGAGGTCTATCACAGTCTCATAGCTACCTTGTTTCTAATGCCTGTGAGAAGGTACAATTTAGAAATAGCCATCATCTTATTTACCGTGATGATTATTTGTAGCAGCTTGTTAATTCTCAAATTCATTTAATTATAATCTCACCTGATTAATTCACTGTTTTGTTCTGTTAGAACAATGTTTCATCTCTCCCTGCCCAGTTAAACAATGCTGTGCTGTTGGAGATGCCTCCGGTGCCGGCGAGTACTCTGCAGTGCCTGGCCTCATAACGTGGCAGCTCTGCTTTTCCTGAGCATCGTGTGCTCTCTGTCAGGAGACCTGGGGTTGTGATACCTGATTATTAAATCACAAGCTGGCTTTATGTAACAGATCAGCGTTTTGATGTTGAGCTGAGCCAAGGCATCAGTACCTTTGGACAAACAGTGATAGCATATGTATCTAAGGATGCTTTTGTCCCCAAATTTAGGCACACGTGGGGTTGTGGATGCTAAAAAGGGCTGAACATTTAAAGGAGGAGGAGGGATTGAAAAGTTGAACTCAAGCACACTTTTGAGGCACAACTACAGTTTTGAATTGCTAAATTGGTTTTGGTTGGAGCTTCAGCACTTGGTTGTTTCCTGAAGCAATGGGACAGCTAAATCAGTTGACACCTTTCCTGACTAGGCCAGTGAAATCAGCGCTGTAGGTGAAAGTACTGAGGTAAAATGTGGGGGTGAGTCTGAGCTTGGGGGGGTATATATGCACTCAGTAGTGCTGCATCAAATAGTGAAAATTGCAGTGTTAGTTAACATGGTTAAGTCCCAAAAAAATGTGGTGTGCATCATAAGCTACACTGCAGGTTTCAAACACATTAGACAAGGCTTGGGAAGAAAGCTGGTAGAAATACAGGAGAGATAGGGAGTCCTGTTATTATGAGAAGGTGAAGAAAATGTAGTAGGAGTCAGAAATGGGAGAAATCAAAGCAAAGTTAAAAAAAAAGTTAATTTCTAACTTAATTTTCCAATAGTACACTAAAAGATGATGGAAGTGAGAATTAAATTGATACGTGTGAATAAAAGAAGTTCAAGAAACATGAAAATAGAGAAAGAGAACAAATATCCAACAACATTCTTTCATGGTTGTGCTCTTTCACATGCTGAAGGATAAGCGATTTCAGTGAGGACACCCAATGTTCCCTCTTGTTGCATTTGCTTCCTGGATTCATCAGCACAGCTTTCCACGTGAGTTCATACTGGTACTAGGGCACTTCTTTTGTTCTGTACAAACGAGTTTTGTCATTGACTCCTGTATATGAACCTAGCTGAACTGGAAACAAGATTTCCCTACTTTCCCCTGCAGCATGTTAATATATAAAGCACTTGACTGCACTTGTTACTCAATCCTACTCAAATGTTGGAGTAGATGATCTCTAAGTAAGGTCCCTTCCAACCTAAGCTGTTCTATGATTCTATATAAGAAGTAGAGACAGATATATCATACAGATATGATTGTAGAACTATAAGACACACTTCTACTCGAGAAGCCAGAAGTAGTATTTTCCATCATATCCTCAAGTGAGAATGGTTCATCAATTTGCTTGATTTATTTTGCTCTTATTATTTGCATGGTGAATATCTGCGGCATCCGCCTTCACTGTTGATCTTTCAGTGCCTTCTGGCTCATGAGCAGTAGACAATGTCACAGTTTCGGTTGGCCTCTTGTTATCCTGTGTCTTCTGAAGTGTTCAGAGGATTTGTGTCACTATGGCTCACTGCACAGCAGGCGTGTGAGGCAGCTGCTATGTCCCAGCCTGAGNATGGTTAAGTCCCAAAAAAATGTGGTGTGCATCATAAGCTACACTGCAGGTTTCAAACACATTAGACAAGGCTTGGGAAGAAAGCTGGTAGAAATACAGGAGAGATAGGGAGTCCTGTTATTATGAGAAGGTGAAGAAAATGTAGTAGGAGTCAGAAATGGGAGAAATCAAAGCAAAGTTAAAAAAAAAGTTAATTTCTAACTTAATTTTCCAATAGTACACTAAAAGATGATGGAAGTGAGAATTAAATTGATACGTGTGAATAAAAGAAGTTCAAGAAACATGAAAATAGATAAAGAGAACAAATATGATGAGCTGAATTATCCTTTTTATAATTATGTGTGAGATGAATAGCTCCATTTTATTGATTTATCTACTATTTCATCATTTGCACCTAATACTAGGTTTCCTCACACTTCCGATGTGTAGTTGTGTAGAATTCAAATTGTCAGAACACCTATAAGTGGCTTGTAAGCATGGCTTAACAGGAGAAACTCCTTCTGCTAGTGTGTTTATTACAACCTTTCACATTGATGAAGGTTCTCACAATATCTGTTTAGTCCCCACTTGTCTCGGGTTAAAGGGTCTCGGATAGAATCTATCAGGCAAGAGCAGAACAGCTCCTGGAAACAAAAGGGTTCATTGACTCTCCACGTAAGCACAAAAAGCACAAACAAAACAGGAACTCCGTCACGATGCCATCACACACGGTCTGAGAAAAAGAAATGGGCAAAGCATTCTGTAGTGGGTCCTTGGCTTCAGGTTGAGTCCCCTGGAGAGAGGGACACACGCAGCACAGTACAGCAGCACCAAGGGGGAACCACCCCTTGAAGAACAAATCTTCAGCTTCTCTTGCACAAGCAGCTCTGCCAAGCTGGAAGACCAAGCGCCCTTCCAGGCTCTGTACTGCCGCCAACTCAAAGCAGTCTCAGAGTCTTTCTCAGCGGCAAGCTGTGACAAGGCTTCCCTTCCTGCTATCCTGTAAATCAGGATGGTGGAGGCCATGTGGCAAGCACACAGTGGCAACCATGTCAGCCAACCAGCAGGGAACTCCCTCCTTCAGTGGGTCGGGCTCTCAGGAGGAGAGCCAAAGAGAGCAAGAACAGGCTTGTATTTTTTATTGGGCTGTGGGAATGGGAATAAAGAAAGGCCCTTGCACCTCTTTAACACCTATCACAACACCCTCAAAGTCATCCCCACCTCCAAGTTAAACCCGTTCTCCAAACCCAAACACTCTTCTGTCAGGTGTGGGTGTCTCTAGCCCCATCTTCTGTTCCCCCAGTGGCCCCTTCACTCCTGAATGGGCCTGGCTTCTATGAGCTGCAGAGAAGCTGCGTGAGGTTGGGGGTTTTCCACCTCCCCCACGGTCTAAACAGAACACAGACCCAACCTGAAGTCAAAAGACATTTGGAGAATGCTTTCCCCATTTCTTATTCTCAGAATGTGTGTGATGGCACTGTGACAGAGTTTCTGATTTTGTTTGGGGAATAAAAGGAAAGAAGAGATGATACAAACCCGCTGGTTTTTTTTTCCTAACCTACAACACCACTGAACTCTGATAAACCTTTTCCAAGAAAGAATGGTTGTGCTCTTTCACATGCTGAAGGATAAGCGATTTCAGTGAGGACACCCAATGTTCCCTCTTGTTGCATTTGCTTCCTGGATTCATCAGCACAGCTTTCCACGTGAGTTCATTCTGGTACTAGGGCACTTCTTTTGTTCTGTACAAACGAGTTTTGTCATTGACTCCTGTACGTGAACCTAGCTGAACTGGAAACAAGATTTCCCTACTTTCCCTGCAGCATATTAATATATAAAGCACTTGACTGCACTTGTTACTCAATCCTACTCAAATGTTGGAGTAGATGATCTCTAAGTAAGGTCCCTTCCAACCTAAGCTGTTCTATGATTCTATATAAAAAGTAGAGACAGATATAATCATATCATACAGATATGATTGTAGAACTATAAGACACACTTCTACTTGGGAAGCCAGAAGTAGTATTTTCCATCATATCCTCAAGTGAGAATGGTTCATCAATTTGCTTGATTTATTTTGCTCTTATTATTTGCATGGTGAATATCTGCGGCATCCGCCTTCACTGTTGATCTTTCAGTGCCTTCTGGCTCATGAGCAGTAGACAATGTCACAGTTTCGGTTGGCCTCTTGTTATCCTGTGTCTTCTGAAGTGTTCAGAGGATTTGTGTCACTATGGCTCACTGCACAGCAGGCGTGTGAGGCAGCTGCTATGTCCCAGCCTGAGGGGTGCTCTGGGCAAAATAACAAGGATTGTCCTTTCACAGCTTTGCAGCACTCCTTGAGTCCCGTGGTTGGCTCTTCATTTGAATCTAGAGATAACGTTGCTTTTTTCAGCATTAAGAAGCCTAGAGTGATGCCAGATAACATAAATCACATTGTGTGGTTTCCCTGCTTGGTTCTGGGATCTCACAAAGTCATGCTTGGCTTTCTTTATTTTCCTTTCCATAGTTTTCTGTCATTTACTGCAACAACAGACCAACTGGTACTAGGTTTTATTTTCTGACATGTTACTTATTTTCTTGGCATATGATAAATACTCGGGGCTACAATTTTGAGTTGAAAAATTTGATAACTCATAACTCTATGGCCGTGATTATTGTGAGCGCTGTGTGACTGGCTGCTACTATGCTGAGTAGTTATGTTTATGCCTGTATTTGCCATCAGAAGATGGGCTCACAGTTACTTGCTAATGCTTGTTTTCACATGACTCCCTTTCTAAAAAAGCAGACGCTTTTGGTATCATTTTGTATTAATTAAAAAAAACCCCAGTAACAAAATCCAAATCACCAAACCTGCCAATNGTGATTATTGTGAGCGCTGTGTGACTGGCTGCTACTATGCTGAGTAGTTATGTTTATGCCTGTATTTGCCATCAGAAGATGGGCTCACAGTTACTTGCTAATGCTTGTTTTCACATGACTCCCTTTCTAAAAAAGCAGACGCTTTTGGTATCATTTTGTATTAATTAAAAAAAACCCCAGTAACAAAATCCAAATCACCAAACCTGCCAATATTTTTCTAGAGATCACCATCGCTGAGCACAGCTTTACCATTTGCTAAACTTGGGTGTTGGTTTTCTTTTAATGATTGTCTTGTAAAGTGCTTTAACTATTTCGTGGGTTCAGCAGCATTTGAACATTCCTGTTTGGGGGTGGGGTGCGTATTTCTACCAGGTTATGAAATCCCTAGGTTACACTCATTGTACTGGAAGCTGACAGTAATTGATTGCTCTCTGGATTAGTATGGGACAAATGGAATGCTAGTTACTTAGTCCAAAGTGGTTTGGGGTTCTTGTGCCTATTTGGATTTTTCTCTTGCTGTTTTTTATTTCTGGAGTGCTCATTTGAAAGGGCTCAAAAGACACTTAGCTTAGTATGACTAATTTTCTTCCTACCATACCACTCTGAGTCATCTAGGTGAAGTATTTAATATGAATAATTCTGTTCACATTGATTTCAATTTGTCATAAGAGTCGAGATTGGGTTACATGTCACAACAGTCACTGAATTACTGCTAAATTACAGTAGCTAACCTGACCTGTTGGCTAATTTAAAAGGAAACAAATAGGGTGGTGGGAGGGAGAGAAAGCAAAAAAGAATATGCCTTCTGTGAAATACTTTGTACCACAAACAAGTCAGAGTTTATGTGGGTTTTGGTACTGTAGTGACATACTGGGCACAGAGGGTGATTGTGAATGGTGCCACATCCAGCTGGTGTCCAGTGAGCAGTGGCGTCCCCCAAGGATCAATGCAGGGCCTACTTCGACATCTTTATTGATGACCTGGATGAAGGGATCAGAATCTCCCCTTAGTAAATTCGTGGATGACACCAAGTGGGGGTGGGGAGTGTTAATCTGTTGGAGGGGAGGAAGATGCTGCAGAGAGAGCTGGAGAGGTTGGGTCAACAGACAGAGGTCAAGCTGATGAGGTTTAACTGGGCCAAGTGCAGGGTCATACGTTTTGGCTACAAGAACCCCCAGCAGAGCTACACACTGGGAGATGGGTGGCTGGAGAGCTGCTTGGCAGAGTGTAACCTGGGAGTACTGATTGACAACCAGTTCAATAGGAGCCAGCAGGGTGCCCAGGTGGCATGAAAGGCCAATGGCAACCTGGCTTGTACTAGGAATAATGTGGCCAGCAGGACGAGGGATGTAATTCTCCCCTGGGAATTGGTTAGGCTTCACCTTGAGTACTGGGGGCAATTCTGGGGCCCTCACTTCAAGAAAGAGATTGAGAGACTGAAGCGGCTCCAGAGGAGAGCAATGAGNGGAAAGGGACATTGGAATGGACTGCCCAGGGCAGTGGTGGAGTCCCCCTTCCCTGGAGGCATTTAAGAAAAGATTGGATGTGGCATTTAATGCCATGGGCTAGTTGATGTGGTGGTGTTAGGTCATAGGCTGGACTTGATGATCTTAGAGGTCTTTTCCAGCCTCAATGATTCTGCGTTAGCTCAGCACTGAGCTCCTGATTATCTCCTTCTCTGGAGATGTTCAAGACCCGACTGGATCTGTTCCTGTGTGACTTGGTCTGGGTGATCCTGCTATGGTAGGGGGATTGGACTAGATGATCTTTCCAGGTCCCTTCCGATCCCTAATGGTTCTATTTTCTTATTGGGAAATCCCCACAAGTCTGATTCTTCAGGAAATTAGTTGTAGGGAATTTAGGGCAGGGTTCTATGTGATGGTTTGATATTTCACTGCCTGGAAAGGAAAAGGACAATGCAATGAAAAGAAGCATTTTGAAAAGCAGCTTTATCTCTTAATGTTTGAGTTCTCCCATAACAAGATGGAGGTAAAAATTTAATTAGCAGCATTAGTCACAGTCTAAGATTTGAGTTCCCTGGAAAAACACTCCACAGCTGAGTTCTGCTGCTATTAGTAGCTTTTCAGCCTCGCTCTGAAGAGTGGAAGATGAGACTACTGATGACAAACAGAATGGACAATGGTGTTTGGATCCTGTCCTCATCAGTAAATGCCTGCACTGAAATAATGTATCAAGAATAGAAAATGGGACCAAGCACAAATGTTTTTACATGGTGCTGTAAAAGCAGGTGGGATGACAGCTTGCATTTTGTCGGTGTTTTGATGTGCTTCCTGGTGCAAAACTGAGGCTTCACCTATGTTTGGGAATCCTAGGGAAAAAACTGTGTGTGAAGTCTGGCTGTAATATGCCTTCCCTGGCTCACTGCCATAAGAAAAGTGTTGGCATGGGGAGAAAAGGATAGATATTTCTGCATCTGCCTGTTCTTCCTGGTGAGATCAGATTGTGACTGTGGTGCCAACTCAACAGGAACCCCCTCTTTAGGCTTGGGGCAGTGGTGGCAGTGGCGGCAGCTCATGACCCCTGGCGATGCTGCTCTGGCAAGCTGCGTTCCAGCTGCCCCCTCCCTGTGGGGATGGGGCTGCTGCCGGCTGTATGCAGCAGTACTCACAGTCCCAAAGAGAGAGCAAAAAGTGGAAGCAGTCCCTGCTTTATAGGGGCACCTGTTCCTCACCCCCTTGACCACAGCATCCTCACCACTGGGGAAATGCACAGCAGGAAAAAAAGAAGGGTTCTCTGTGGAAAAGCACAAGAAAACAAAACACCAGAAACAAAACGTGTCAAACCAGGACGTCTCAATTGCTTATAAAGGTAGCACAGCTCTGATATAGATTTCAATTCTGGTCACTTTGCATTTGTTCAGATGAGTATCACTTTTAGCAAAGTCATTCCCTCATTCTCTGGGGAAGAAGGACTGTAGATAATGTGGGAAACTACTGGGCTTTATGAATTCCTTCACCAGATAAAGGGCTGGAATAGTGAGGTTTACTTTCTGTCTTTCCTTGGATACCCTTTGAGCACTAGCTAAGTTGCCTCTTCAGCAGAGAAAGAAATGCCAAGGAAATTTCATCCCATCGTGCTCTTACGTCTGTTTTCTTCCTAAACGCCTGGCATCATTTGATTGGGGTGCTTGAAAAATTGTCTGCAATGTCAACAGAGCTCATTCCTGGGATGATGTGAATGTTATCTTTGGGCGGTAAAGAAGGTTCCCAGCACCCTGTGTCTTAAAAGGTCACCCAGAATGTTTTGAATAATGCTGTCTTGTTTATGTTTGGCAGCTAGCAAAAGGGAGGAAAAGACAAGGTGGAAAACACACTTTGACTAAAGCAAGGTAGCTGGTAAATGTTATCCTCACAAGCACATGGAGTGGGTTGGAGAATAAGAGACAATCCCAGCACCAGGGGAAGACAGAGGGGTTGCTCCTTGCACCCTGGAGATAGTAAGCCTCAGCCTTCAGCTGAGAGCTTGCCATCTCCAATCCGTTCCAAAATTTTGCTCTCCCTGACAGCTGAGGAATCTGTTGCTGCCAGAGCTGCCTGCTGGCACAAACACACTGCCTTGCTATTGATGTTGCACTTTTGATGTCAAATTTTACCGGATCCTGATGCCAAATCCACCGTGTTTGATTCCAGTGGGTAATTGGAAATACTATTTTGATTTGAGCTATTTTCCACCAAAAAGATAAGAGAGGAAAATTGATCCAAGGACATAACCCTCCCTATACTGAGGCAGTAGATAAGTATGAAAGAGCATCCAACATTTGAGTTGCCCTGTTTTTGCAGTTTCTGTAACAAACAGCAAATGAAATTTAGTTTCTAGCAGTGTGTTTAGGGTTTTTTTGAGCTATGTTGCCTTCAAAACTGAAAAAAGGCATTAATGCTTATTTTTTGATGCTGTCATTTCAGCTTTCCTTTCCATAGAAATTTCATGTGTCAGCATGAGGTTTCCATACAGAAATCGTGAAGAAGCTATCAGAATGGCATTTTAAGTTTATTCCAGACCTATGCTATTAACTGCTTGTAGAAATTAGTTTCTAGGTGTTAGAGACCTACAGGAGATTTCAATGTTCTCCTTGCTAGTCTTCAGGAATAATCAGTGATGAGAGTCAGTAGACCCTAATTTACAATCCTCCTTCTATAAATTTAGAGTCTAGTATTTCTTTAATTATCCAATATTCATTCCCTTCAATTGGAATCGAGAAATCCTTATTTTCATTAACATAGTCAATAGGTTGTGATTCATCCCTCCTCAGCTTACACAGCTGTGTTTACATTTGAGCAGGTTGGCTAGTCTCTTATTGCAGCCAGTGGTTGGAAATAAAGACTCTCTGGGCATTGTCTGATGTAGTTTGATGTACGTCTTACGTATACATGAATGATTTTCTAAGAAGTTGCTACTCTCTCTCCTGGAGCCTTGCAGAAGCTCAACTGGAGATGTGGTAATTACTGACATTCCCTTAACTGTCTGCACAGGAGACTGCAATGTAAGTCTGCAGAAAAGCTGGCTTTCCAGGTTGTTGCAATGCTTTTTTATGGCTTTCAAATGATTTCATTCATCACTGAGTTATCTTTGGTGTGGAACAGAGGCATCAGCTGACACACCAAAGTTTAGATGGAAAGTTCAAAATCTACAAAAGTGAAAATGCAGAGAAAATGTAGATTGAAATCTGGGCAAAGTCTCAAGAAACAGCCAGTGACATTCCTACTCCTGTGAAAAGCGGGAGACTATTTTAAGAGCCACTTGTGATTGATAGCACAGGATGTTTCAGCCTGGAAAAGAACATTCAGCATGTTAAGTATGTCAGTGGCATTTACTATCTTACACACGCTGGTGTTTCTTTTGGTTTGAAATTGTTCTTTCACACAACTCTGTCCTGCATATTTTCTGGTATATTTGGCAAGATCACAAGGCTGATTTCACTTGAACGGTAAAGGATAAAGTGATCGAGAATGTGTTCAGTTTGTACTGTTAATTATGTGACTTTAAGTACAGCAGTTTCCAAGCTGTAATGACCAAAAGTCCTTCCAGGTATGGAACATTGTCATTTGGACAACACTGCTGCAGTGGATTGACCTGAACAGGGTCAAAGACTATTTTATTGTCTCGTGAAAGAGAATTAACCCTGGAAGGTTACACTCTGCTGTTTTTGTGAATTCGGCGTGATTGCTGTGATTGAGTAGTTACTAATGTGGTAAGGAATAGTAAAGGAACAGGACTGTAAGGATCTACTTATTTTCTCCTTGGAAACTCTATTCTGGTTTGGAAAAACAGAATTAATTAATACAGAGAAACAATCTTCGTACTGATGGGATAAATCACATATTTATAATAAATTATTTTCTCTTAGTAGTGATTTTTCAGCAGGAGATTCAAAGTGCTTAACTAGTACATATCCACAGATCAGTCTAGTCAGTCTATTGTTCTTCCAAGTATCAACAAAAGTTTCACTTAAGTTGAGTAGAACCTTTCTACTGCTTTTTCACACAAGTAAGGGTCAAAAAGATGTGCGAATGCCCCTTCTTATTGCTCAATTTTTTCTTTACACCATGGTACACACACTGTGCACTATGAATGAATAGAAGCATTATGTTTTGCAGGAACTCTGTGAGAACTTACTAGAATTACAGCAGCAGATGAGCCAGCCGATTGCTCCTTTTAGTTTTTCATTATCNGAGTATTGTGTCCAGTTCTGGGCCCCTCAGTTCCAGAAGGACACAGAGCTGCTGGAAGGTGTTCAGCATAGAGCAACAAAGATGATGAAGGAAGTAGAACAGCTCCCTTATGAGGAAAGGCTGAGGGAGCTGGGTCTCTTGAACTTTGAGAAGAGGAGGCTGAGTGGTGACCTCATTCCTTTCTATAAATATGTGAGGGGTGGGTGTCAGGAGGATGGAGCCAGGCTCTTCTCAAGGTCATCTAGTGATAGGACAGGGGGCAATGGGTGCAAGCTGGAACAGAGGAGGTTCCATATAAACATCAGAAGGATCTTCTTCACAGAGAGGGTAACAGAGTGTTTGCACAGGCTGCCTAGGGGGTTTGTGAAGTCTTTCTCTGGAGATGTTTAAGACCTTCTTGGTCATGTTTCTGTGTGACTTGGTCTAGGTGATCCTGCTGTGGCAGAGGGATTGGACTAGATGATCTTTTGAGGTCCCTTCCAATCCCTAATGATTCTATGATTCCATGTATTTCTCCTGATGAGTGTTTCATGTGGTTTAACTAATGGAATATTCACTGCAGCAGAGTGAGTGACCTAAATTATCTTTTCACTCCCTCCTCCTGCTGATCAGATAGTCCTTAGCTGCTTCTACATTGCCCTAAATATGAATGATTTGTGTGGATATTTTTGTAGAATGTCTATGTATTTTGAAATTAATCAATCTCTGCTACTTCATCCTAAATTAAGGTGGGATTTTTTGTGTATTTTAACATTTTTTCCTTAATGTTCTCATGGGATTTTTTTTTGTTCTTAAATTATTTAGTTTTCCTTAGGAAATTTAAGAACCTTTCAATGGTTCTTAAAACTTTTTTCATTCTGAATAGAATTTTGTTGAGTGAAAAACCTTTTACAGTTAACAGCAAGAACTAACAGGAAACTATCATTTGGTAGCTTTTTTGAGCATCCTTTTTTGCTGCTACATGATCAAAGTGCATTATTTACATATTTCTTAAAAGTGTATTATTTTAGAATTTTCCATAACCTTACTCTAATTTTATAACGAAAAGAATATCTGTGCTTTGAAACAGCGTTCATAGGCTCCCAGGGTTGTGTGTTTGATAACTGGGTTAATGGATGCTGTGTGGGTGATGCAAAACTGTGACCTTGATCCAGATGAGGAAGACAAAACATAGAACCTTACCAGTGGCTTTATCTTTCCAATCAATTGCTACGTGGGATATAGTATATAAAACATCTTATTCAGAATATATTGTGTTTTTATGCTGGTGTTTTTAAGTTGTGGCAAACAGCAATAAAAGCTAAACATTCTGTGTTGCAGAATTTGGTGCTGCTGACTAAGGGATCCTAAGGTTTTTAGGTGATGTTTTAGGCTTGCTTTACCATCTATCATAGACTCATGGAATAGTTTGGGTTGGAAGAGATCTTAAACATCATCTTTCCAAACCTCCTGCCATGGGCAGGGACACCTCTCACTATACCATGTTGCTCAATTCCTTGAATGTTTTCAGGAATGGGGCATCCACAGCCTCTCTAGACAATCTGGTCCAGTGTCTCACCTTCCTCATGGTAAAGAATTTTTCTTTTATATCTAATCTAAACCTACCCTCTTTCCGTTTTTAACTCCTTGTCCTACCACTACTTGCTCTTGCAGAAAGTCCCCCTCCAGCTCTCATGTAGGTCCCCTTTAGGTACTGGAACGCTGCTATATGGCCCCCCTGAGCAGGAAGCCACATATGAAAGTTCTCAACACATTCAAACAACTATCTCTTGGTAGTGGAGACACATTTGCTCATTGTCCAGCCGGAATTACTGGTTGGCTATTTAAACAAAGCTATTTCCTTCACAGTAATTTTTTTCTTTGCTGTTGCAGATGCCCAGCAGCCCCGCAGATGATTAGCTCACTATCTGTACCTTCATTGACAGATAATAATGTTTTAAAATAGTCTCACAACTGTGGACACGTGCCCCAAGGGAGATAAGCTGAATTTGGAAAAGCAAAGGAACTTGTGAAGTGTGCCACTTAGGAAGTTATGAGGATTCAAACAAGCCAATCATTTAGCATTTGATCTGTGATGTGATGTGGCATAATTCTTGTGGAACCATGCTTTTAATTAGTCTTCCTGGAATGAAATATATTTTTAAGTAGGCAGGTGCAAACATCTTACATATTTTTATGTGATCTCAAAAACTTCTTAAAAACTGGCTCAAAATCTAAACTGTTCCTGTGTTTTAACAGCACAAGTATACAGTCTGCTGACATAGCTATTTGCAAAAGCGAATCCCAGATTCTTGACACATCACTGCTGCCCACAAAGCATTCTCCTGTCTTTACTTTGTTGAAGACACACGCGCACTCGCACACACACGTACACACGCTCCTCATGCCTTCTGTGTCCTATAGAATATATTTGCTTGGAAAAGATCATTGAGTCCAGCCATTAACCCCTCTGTCCCAAGCCCACTGCTAAACCATGGCCCTAAGCTCCACAGCTACAAAATTTTTAAAGAAGTCCACAGACAGCAATTCAACCCCCTCGCTGGGCACCCTGCTCCATGCAGCAGGCCAGGAGTGCTGAAGCAGACCGATTTTTGTTTTAGTAGCAGAAATGCTCTGTATAAACCTTTTTTGCTGTTGAATTCTGCAAAGAGCTATGGGCCAGTGCAGCTTTAAGTCTGGTGTTTATCACTAGGAAGAAGCCAAACAAAAATGCCTGCCAATTACTTAAAATCTGTCTGTGACCATGTGTTGTCCTCAAATGAATTCTCTTGGAAGAAGAGTAAAGGCTGTTGACAACCTTTCAGTCCAGAGCCTTCATTTGAAGCCTTCTGACTTGTTGTGAAGTTGAGATGCTGCAATGAGTCTCAACTACCTTTTGGCAAAAGGTAGGTACCAGCAAGTGCTGCAGAAGGAAGGGTCCTCTCAAAGCTCCTTGCTTACTCCCAAAGATTCTTCACCCAGGATTTTTGTGCTGGTTTCTTTTCCAACCCATAACCCCATTATGAATTCAGTGACTGGGTCTGATGTTTTGTTTAGGAAATAACTATATCTGATGGCAGTTTCAACCTTTGGTATTTTTTTCCTGATGCTAATGGAGGAAGGCATCTTCCAGAGTTTATGCTGAAAACCACATCTGAGAAGAGCCTTGTGCATTCACTATCACTCAGGAAACTTGGGCTAAGTGTTCATCCTGTCTGTCAGAGAGAGGCATATTCAAAAGCAGTTCTGTCTCTGTTCCTGGTGTTTCCACTAGTCAGTCCACCATTCAAGGAACCTTCCAGATTGTTGAATTCTGCAAAGAGCTATGGGCCAAGCTATGTTTATTAGCTATTACTAAAAGCTAATAAACAATTCTTTTCCCAGCAAACTTAATTTTTTATGTGGAAGAAAATACTTAAATGAGAAATTCCTGGTCCACTTCAGAACTGTGAAGGAGACGAGATTTCCTATGTATAACAACACCACAAAGTCAGTCCAGGCAATATTACACGCAACAAACACAGTGTTTGATTTCTAATGAAATTAAATATAACACTGTAAATTAGTGAAATTTTACCAGCTACTAGAATGTTTGGCAATTTCCTGCAAGGACCTTTTCTGGGAAGCAGATTAAAAAATAAGTACTTGGTACAAGAGAGACTTCAAGTCAGTTACAAAAATAAACTTGTTTCATTTCCTTAACTTTCCAACCCTCTCAAACAAGACCTACTAAATGAAAAACCAGAGGCTGAAGCTCTAAGCCATGTACTGCATGAGGTAAACAGTTTTTTGGTAAAATGCATGTCATTTATTACACTGGCTTTAGAAAATTAACACTTCAGAGAAGATCCTGTGGGCATATCTGCCATGTGCTTTTCTTGAGTGCCTGAGCTCTCACAGAGCTTGTTGTCTCTCCTGTAATCAAAACCTCAGTTAGATCAGTATGACTGAGCTCCTAATCAGTTTTGGTTTTTAAAGACAAATCAGCTGTAGTCGGTAGGAATATAAAATTTGTATGTTCTAGGTTAGGAAAAGAATAGGTTTTCATATCATCTCGCCTTTTCTTCCTGAGACAGTATATAGTTTGGTTTAGACAGTGGACGAGGCAGAGTGGCCCCCTCCTCAGACGGTTTCCCTGCCTGCTCAGGGGGGCTGGAGCCATGGTCAGCTACATGGCCCATTTGAGCGAACACGAAGAAACACCCCCAGGCAGGAGCCATGGCTCAGAGATGAAAGAAAGGTTTTGAGGGGGCTGTGGTAGGTGTGGAGGAGGTGCAGAGGCGTTCCTGACTTTGCCCTGCACCCCAATGAAAAGATGCTGCTCTCTCTCTTCGGCTTTCCTTCTCTTCCCCTCTGGCCCTCGGCCAGCCCCACTCGCCAGGGCTGGGGTGCTGCACACCTGAAATGGCAGCCTGGTGGCGGTGGGATGCAGTGGCAACATGTCCTGGCTGCTGCTGGCGGGCTCCAGCGATGCTGGCAGAAAGCTTTTCCCCCCAGTCTGCATGCCAAAGCAGGCAGTGCAGAGAGGAACCACCCAGCTTGATTCCTCCCCATGACGAGCGAAGCAGTTACTTTGATGGTCACAAGCCTGGAGATGCCGGGATGGGTGACCTGGTCTTAAAGAGGAAAAGAAAAGTCAAAAGCCCAAGCCCCTGAAGGAGGACAGAGTTCCCTGCTGGTTCGCTCCCATGGTGGCCATTGTGTGCTTGCCACATGGCCAGGCATGTGGCCTCCACCATGCCGCCTTGTCACAGCTTGCCACTGAGAAGGACTCTGGGACTGCTTTGAGTTGGTGGCGGTACGGAGCCTGGAAGGATGTTTGGTCTTCCAGCTTGGCAGAGCTGCTTGTGCAAGAGAAGCTGAAGATTTGTAGCTCACAAACCTTTGGCAGAATGTCAGGAAATTGGGGTTTGAAGTGTTCTAGGGGTGGGTATCCCCTTGTTGCTGCTGCTTCACTGTGCTGGGTGTGTTCCTCTCTCCAGGGGACCTGACCTGAAGCCAAAGACCTCTACAGAATGCTTTGCCCATGTCTTTTTCTCAGACCGTGTGTGATGGCATTGTGACAGAGTTTCTGTTTTGTTTGTGTCACCTGCTTGGGCTTTTCTTTTTCTTCTTCTTGTGGTTACATGGAGATTCAATAAACCCTGTTTTCTCTTGCCTGATAAATTCTGAGACCCCTTAAGACCTGGCTGCCTTTCCGTTTAGTTTTGGGGATTTTTTCCTCTAACCTATGACACTGTGAAAAAGACAATTCAACAGAAAGACTACAGTGATGCCTTTTCCTTAATAACTGAATTAAGGCAAGTTTAAAATAACCTGAGTTTAGTATGAAGCAGGCATAAATGCAATAACACGGGTTTGCTAATACACTGTTGTGAAGCTGTTCTTAATGTATGACTTAGAGATTTAGGATTTTTAAATTCTTTATTCTGTTAGTTTGAGACTAGATTTGTTTCTGTATTATGCAAACCTGTGAAGCTGTTTGGAATACATCGAGGATAAAGATTGTTTGATGCCTTGTGCATACAGAAGTGAGAACTTTATTAAAAATGCTTGTGATGTCTTAATATCATTCACAGTACTCACATCATCTCTGGGATATAGAATCCCTGTCAGAGTTATTTGCTGATATGTGAGAAGGACCTTTATTATGTCCAAATCTGTTCATTATTTATAAATCTTCTAACTTGACAAAACATCAGGTAAAAAAGTAATACATGAGCTTCTTTGTCATTTAATTTAACTAAAGGTATGTTCAGATTTGAAATGAGGAAATTTTTTTTCTTGAAAGAGTAGTTAGACATTGGAACAGAGTGCCCAGGGAAGTGCTGGAGTCACCATTCCTGCAAGTGTTCAAAAAGCACTCTGGGACACGGCNGTCACCATTCCTGCAAGTGTTCAAAAAGCACATAGATACGGCACTTTGGGACGTGGTTTAATGGTCATGGGGGTGTTGGGTAGAAGGTTGGACTTGATCTTAGATGTTCTTTCCAACCTTAACAATTCTATGATTCTGTGATATTTAATATCTGTTTTAATCATCCATCCCTGCTCTTGGAAACAAACATTTTGACTATGTTATGCTTGACTGTTCTTGCAGAAAAGTTTAAAGTATAGGTTTAAGTTGTTTCATTGCCTGCAGATTTGTAAGTGGCTTTGTTAATCCCTTTAAATAGGGCTTCTTGGTTGAAATATGGTCAGGGTCACTAACTCATGACATTAGTGGCGACTCTGGTGGGACGTATGAGGATACAGATAAGGACCCACACAACACTCCGCTACTGCTGTGGCCACTACAGACTATGTATCAAAACCACAAACTGATAACTGAAATACTTCAAGTTTATTTCTACCTGAGACACATATTTTCAGGAGATAGATGAAAAACAGAAAGCAATCTCTGTTGGCAGCAAATTGTGCATGTAGAATATTATTTTCAGCGTTTTGACATTAACTCAGAGTTGAGTCTCTTATTGAAACAGTGTACACAGTTGCAATTGAGAACATGATGATAGATGGCTGTATTACTAGTTATGACAGAAATAATGTTTAATTGGCATCTGACATATTTCTTCTCTCTTCAAAGCTAAGATGAAGTTTAGGAATCGCGTCTATTTTCACTCAGTTCTTGAGAAAAGGTTGAAATATTTTAAGTGAGTCTCAGCAAAGAATGGAACAAAGCAATACAAAACCAAGAGTTTCTTGCAGGACTGTCCTTCAGCCAGTCATTTTAGAACACTGCAGTAAGCAAGCAGTGTTCTTTCTGACTCTGGCAGCTCTGCTCTTAGAATACTCTAGCCACCTGCCACTAAGGCAAAAGGAGCAAAAATCTCTTTGCAAGGCTACAGAATTACAGCTTGCAGTTTGAATAAGAGGCCATGTGATTTTAGTTAATAAAAGCCATAATACAAGGTAACTTTGACTTAAGAATACAATAGAATTAAGTTGCTAACCTGCTGCTCAGGAGGAGAGAAAGGCTGTATCCCATATGACATGTTAGTTTTGCCCTTTAATGTGCATCTCAAAGGTAACCAGCTCAGCCTGGCGATGGACTTAGTTTAAGGATCCGTATGGATTATACTGGAATTACTGTCAGAGTGAGCCTTGATTGTATTGAGTTTATTTTGGGGTGTTGCAGGAAATACGGACTTTGGAATATTTTAAGGTGATAAAAAGAGTTCATAAAAATATCCAAGATTGTAGTCCTGGCAATAAACAAGCTACATTGCTTCTAAAGCAGAGACCATTATATCCATGCTTTCCTCCCATTGCTTTAGAAGGAAGATGCTACCTGAAAGTGCAAATAAGTAAGAATCAAGTATTGAATATTTTTTGTTACTACATGCAAAAGTATTTTTTTATTGCATTATCACCTGTATTCCTATTCTGGGAACTTCTGGAGAAAATCCTGGTAAGAATTCAATGAAAGTGTG